>JAVXUP010004080.1:0-42527 GCA_033070095.1 Escallonia herrerae | reverse complement strand
CTGATTTCGTATCGAGCTCCAGCACCCCCGTAGATGCTAGTGATCCGTATCTAGGACGAACCTTTCAAACGTTGGAAGAAGCTGGAGAATGTTTTCGAGCTTATTCATTGAGGGTTGGTTTTGGCATTAGAATAAAAACTACAAGAACAAGCAGCGTATCGAAAAGGATATGCTCTCGCTTATACGAGTGTCATAGGGGCAGAAACCCAGTGCAAAATGAGACACGCGTAGGCAACGATGACAGTGATGATGACGAAATAGGGTATGCGCGGAGAAGACGGGATTGCTTTGCGCGCACGAATTGCCAGGTCAAGATGTTCGTAAGCTATAAAGCCAAACAAGATCATTGGCTTATTACCAGCCTGGAACTGGCACACAATCACCCGTTAGTAACCCCTTCTAAGGTGAGTCAGATGCATCAACACAAGAAGATGGGTAAGGTCGCGAGGAGCCTAATTCACACAATGAGCGATGCGCGGCTAGGACCTACCGACATGATTAATGTTCTTGCTGAACAGGCTGGGGGAATTCAAAATTTAAACTTTAACACGACAGACGTTCGTAACGCGGTCCGAACCCATAGACGAGCCGCGTATGACCTCAATGATGCGCAAGCGACAATGAGCCTATTGAAACGGATGCAGATGGAGGACCCGCAGTTTACCTTCGACTATAAACTTGACGACGAGCATCGAGTTAGCACAATTTTTTGGGTCGACGGTCGTTCGAGGCTAGCTTATAAGCATTTTGGGGATGTCGTGACTTTCGACACCACATACCGTACCAACAAGTACTCGATGCCGTTCGCTCCTTTCACGGGCGTCAATCATCATTATCACTCCATCCTGTTCGGGTTCGCCTTGTTAAGGGACGAGAGCGAGAGTTCTTTTGAATGGTTGTTTAGGGTGTGGCTGGAAGCAATGAACTTCAAAGCACCGACTGTTATCATCACCGATCAAGATTTGGCAATGAAGAAGGCTATTGCTACCGTCTTCCCAGATACTCGACACAACTTGTGCACTTGGCACATAAGCAACAAATACCCTGAACGTCTGCATCACATGTACGCAAGGTATCCAGACTTTAAACAGGATTTTGACAAATGCGTCCTCAAGTCATTAACGATTGAGGAATTCGAGGAGAGGTGGGAAAAGCTTGTTCGGGATTACTCATTGCAAGACAACGAGTGGCTCCAGCACTTGTACGGGCTCAAAGAGCAATGGATTGGTGTTTACACGAGAAGTCATTTTTCTGCGGGCATGAAAACGACGGGCAGGAGTGAATCTATGAATGCCACGTTCGATAATTATGTGGGTACAGCTACCAATTTGAAGAGTTTCGTCACATCAGCACAAAAAGCGGTTGCGTCGTTGTTCGTGAAAGAAAGGGCTGCAGACTTTGCAACCACGTACAAGCAAAGGAGAAGGTTGCTTGAGACCCCGCTGGAGCTGAACGGTGCCAAAGTCTATACGAAGGAGATCTTCCTGCTATACCAAGTAGAGCTGCAAAAATCGGGCCGATACAGTATATATAAGGTGGCAGAAAAGTCGTCGCGTGAGTACAAGGTTTATTCGCTCGTGAATGACCTCGTCCCTGAGAAGCTGCGCAGAATTTATACGGTGACCCACGACACATTGACGGACTCGGTGACATGTGTTTGTAAGAAGTTTGAGTTCCATGGCATCCTGTGTAGACACATTCTGCGGTTTTTCACACAGAAGAATATCAGGACAATCCCCGATAAATACGTCCTGCCACGTTGGACGAAAGGTGCAAACAGGTTGCACGGTACCATTTCCTTTCCGGAGCACCCGTATACTGACTTTGAAGAATCAGAGACGTTGCGGTATAATCATCTGGTGACGATGTTCACCCGTTTGTCCGTAAAGGGTGCTGCTACAATGGTCGGATATAAACATCTCCTCGAGGTAGCTCAGCAGCAAGAGCCCATCGTCGACCAATTGGAAGCAGCTTCAGTCAGCAATGCGGTTGACACCGAGCCTACGACGGGATCAGAAGATGACGAGCCGGGGGAGGGAGCCGACAATGATATCCGGCCTTCGGATCCAATTATATCGCAAACGAAAGGCCGCAAGAGATCTACGCGGATGAAAAGCTCTATTGAGACGGCAAGTCAACCAAAAAAGCTAAGAAGGTGTGCATTGTGCAACAAAATGACAGACCACGACAAGCGGAACCATTACAAGGCACTGGGGATAAGTCCAGTGCCTTTGCAAGACGGGGAAGAAGATGATGCCGAGGATGAGGACGAACAAGCTGCAGTGGAACTTTAGTGTACTGAATATTTTGTAATAATCTTTTATGAGCCATCAAAAGTGTCGGACATTTTGTAATAATATTTTAGTAATGACTCGTTTGTAATAACCTTTACAATCATTTTTTTATACGTGATTTCTTACACTGTCCGCTACACTGCGCAGCACAACATTAGAAACCTAAGGTATTAAAGAATACCCCCCTACAACACTTAGTTTTTTTTTGTTTTTGTTCACTTCTCTGCGTCCGCTATACTATGTAGCGGACGGCCCCGCAGAATACCCCCCCTACAACACTTAGTTTTTTTTTTGTTTTGGTTCACTTCTCTGCGTCCGCTATACTAGTCCGCTATACTATGTAGCGGACGGCCCCGCAGAATACCCCCCTACAACACTTAGTTTTTTTTTGGTTTTGGTTCACTTCTCTGCGTCCGCTATACTATGTAGCGGACGGCCCCGCAGAATACCCCCTACAACACTTAGTTTTTTTTTGGTTTTGGTTCACTTCTCTGCGTCCGCTATACTATGTAGCGGACGGCCCCGCAGAATACCCCCCTACAACACTTAGTTTTTTTTTGGTTTTGGTTCACTTCTCTGCGTCCGCTATACTATGTAGCGGACGGCCCCGCAGACCCCAACACTTAGTTTTTTTTTGGTTTTGGTTCACTTCTCTGCGTCCGCTATACTATGTAGCGGACGGCCCCGCAGACCCCCCTACAACACTTAGTTTTTTTTTGGTTTTGGTTCACTTCTCTGCGTCCGCTATACTATGTAGCGGACGGCCCCGCAGAATACCCCCCCTACAACACTTAGTTTTTGGTTTTGGTTCACTTCTCTGCGTCCGCTATACTATGTAGCGGACGGCCCCGCAGAATACCCCCCTACAACACTTAGTTTTTTTTTGGTTTTTTTTTGGTTGTGGTTCACTTTTCTGCGTCCGCTATACTATGTAGCGGACGGCCCCGCAGATACACATATTATCGATCACTTTGTTATTTTTTGAACACTTGCCCTGCAGATAGACAGATATCCAACACTTGGTTTCCCACCGTTAAATCATATTGGTCAATAAAATCAATCGCATTCAATAAATTTTTTGGGTTAAAAAAGTGTTGTAACGTTACAATGTGAATTGGGGAACATCATCTCTCGCAGGAATTATGTTCCTTACACGGATTTACAATAAACCTAATAGCTCTAGGCCGGCCATTCATAATTTGCCAAGCAATCCTATACCTAAAGTCTTGTATGCATTCTTCGCTCCAGACAGTCTTCTTGAGGCTCTCAGACCGGCAAATGTAATCCATGTACATGCAGAGGAAGACGCCGCAGTCCGAGGAATTATGTTGCTTGGGCCTACTCCTCTTCAATCGGAAAATGAGGACCGGCCTGCGCGATACCTTCTCCCGACGCCTACCATTGACCAGGGCAGCAAAAAGATTCTGCGAGAACCATAATAAGCATTAAACATAGCTAGCAAAATAAGATTAATCAGTTTTATAATATGCAAGTTACAACAAGAAGGAAACAGGATCTTACCATGGCATCCAACTGGCCTATGCCTCGGTACATATCAATCACAGGCATCACGTCGGTATCGTCGTAGAGACTGTCGACGACTGAAACCGTGCTCTGTAATGGTTCGTAGCAAACCAAGTACCAGTGCGCATTCCCTAAAAAGGGGATTAGAAACACGTCGGCAACACTTGCGCTCACTGGACTATCCCTAGCAAGATATGCTTGTAGGTTAGGGGACGGTTTCCACTGGGCCATGCCTCTCCCCTTCCTTGCATTGCCCCAGTCGTGCCACTCTTGTACTAGGAGCTGATGGAAAAAAGCATCCAAGATAAACACGCGCAGACCGATGTCTGGATGCTCCCGACACCTTCGCCTCAGAATTTGCACGTAGTGCGAGATGACACCGCTGTCTAACCAAGATCCCGGCGCCAGCGAGGCGATCTCTGTCCAAGAGGCATTGTAATCCAAGCCCTCGGGGTGATCCACGTCATACGACGCTCCGTCTTGGGGGGCCCCGCTAAAATAACGGGCTCGGATTAGATCGCATTTATGCGGCTTTAGGGGCCTGGCTGGATGCCCTTTCGGATATTGCCCTCGGGGGTCGATCGGGGGATATTGGCCTCCAATTCCTTCTTCGGCCGGCTGATATTCCCCTTCGGGGCCGCCAACTGGTCCCGCCCACGGGACAATGGGCAGTGCCTCGGAGAAACCGTAGTTTCCGAAAGGAAAGTCTTGCGTGACTTGAGAGAGGGGTTCCGGGAACAAATTGAAGGAGGGGCCGCTGTAATCGCCCCACGACGCTTGAGCCTGTCCCATCCCCGCTTCAGAGGTACCAACAACTCCCTGACTCACCCCTGAAGCCTGTCCAGAGGGATCACCGTATCCCTGGCTGACGCCCGTATAACCCATTCCCGGGCTTACTCCCGAAGACTGGCCCGATGCTTGGCGCAAAAAATTCCCGCAGCCTAAAGCCAATGTCGCAGCCTGTTGGCAAAGATCCTCGCCCATTGCGCTCACCAGATCCCTCCGCTCACTCAACTTCTGGAAGAATGCAAGCGAGGCATTAACCTACATCCAAAGAGATAAAAAATTAAGTAACTTCAATCAGACATTTATATTCAACTAATTTGGTTCAAGTCAGACTTGTTGGGCAACTTACGAGATTGTATGCCATACGCTCATCGATCTGACCCCTAGGCGCATACCTCTCCCCACGTTCAAAGTTTACAGGGGCTACTCTCCTCCGCGTGATGCGGTAGTACCACTCATCGTACTGATCGATGCTGATAACGGGGTCTGGCTCCGAGACGATGGCCGCCAGTGTGTCCTGCCAAGAAGTCCAAAGCTCTATTTCGGCCGCGCACAATTCGTACGCATTGGCGGTGCCAAACACTCCGACATCCGGTGGGTTCCTGTTAACCCTCATATCCGGGGCATCGACTGGCAAACCCTGCTCCAACTCAAAATGGCGCATTGCTCGGTCGGGCAGCTGCCACTCTGCGAGCTCGAAATGGATCAGGGGTGTGCGCTGCAACCCGGAGAGCGTGAAGACGAACGACTCTCCCACCCGTCGCGCCAAACGTATGTACGGTGCCCAACGCATTTGGCCCGGAGATAGACGGTCGAACTCCCCTCGATAGTACGTAATGTTGTGATGGGGATCGACTCTCCTCTTGTAGTGGCTAGCCCTCCGGCTGTACTCCCAAGCACACAACCGAGGCCAGACTTTGTCGGTTCCATCCCTACGCGTTGGTGCACCGGGAGCAAGGTGTTCGTAAGACCACACCTGAGAACATCAAAAAATTATATTTATATCGTCGATTCAACAAAAATAAAACACAATAACGAAGACATGATTTATATGATATACCTGCAATAGCGAGAGACATGCACATATGGCTTTGGAGTTGGGCCTCGTTGCCTTGTGCAATGCTCGGTACAGATACGAAAGAACCGCTGCACCCCAGGCATAATCCCCAACCTCCGACAGGTTACCCAACAACGGTAAATATTTCACGCTGACCGTGTTCTTCGACGTCGTTGGGAATAAAATTGCTCCCATCACCCACAAGAGGAAGGCCTTTGTGTACACCACAAGCTCACGGCCCGTATAGTTTTCCGGCAAAACCCCGTAGGTATCTACCAACCACTTCAACTTTATACCACCAGTGCTAAATTGATCCTGGGGTATCGAAGTGAAGAAGTCTCGCGCTGTTCTCTTATTCGTTGCGTCTGACGGAGGAGCAATTACCGGCCGCCCCGTCACCGGCAACCCCAAGATGAACCCTACATCTTCTAGGGTAATCGTCATCTCTCCGATCGGGAAGTGAAACGTATTCGTTTCACTTCTCCACCTCTCAACAAGGGCACCTATCAAGGCCCGGTCAAGCTGTTGAAAGATCTGCCCATGCGTGAAAATCCCAAACCCAATTCCACGCAGTATTCTTTTCTGGGAATTGTTCAAGGTCCATCTCGTGAACTCGCGAGATACTTCTACGGTGGTGAGAAGTTCTCTTTCCTACGAATTATTAATAAATACAATTTGAGCAAAATGAACGGTAAAACAACGTTCGTAATAATAAGAAAGTTGATAAATAATGTATCTTACTCCACCATCCCATATGAGCGTACTGATATGGTTGGCTTGGTCGTATAACACGGATGGATCTTCTGGTCCAGGGATAAATTCCATTTTTTGCAACTGAAACTATGGAATCGGATTTTACAAACGCTAGCACATGAACAAATACATACATATATAAATCCTCATCACCGCTAGCACATGCTCAATGCATAATCAAAACCACGCATAAAACGCAATATTGATCACAACTATAGATTAGAAACATGTAAAGGATTGATTTTGTGAACTTACGTGATCTATTAGGGGGGGTATTAAAGCTGCTCTTATGAAGAAATTGCGCAGATCTGCTTGCCAACGCCGCTGGGAATATTTGTGAGTAGGAAGAACGGAGAAGAAGAGTGTAGAAGTTATAGGGGGTGAATCTTTTGGGTTTGAATATATATATTTGCTGTCCGGGACAATATATATTTGCCGTCCGCTATATAGTATCGCGGGTCTGTTCCTTGTCCGCTATATAGTATCGCGGACGCTAGACTTTTGGTTGTTTTGGTATTTTCTCTACGTCCGCTATACTATGTAGCGGACGGCCCCGCAGAATTTTTTGGTTGTCTTCTCTACGTCCGCTATACTATGTAGCGGACGGCCCCGCAGAATTTTTGTGGTTGTCTTCTCTACGTCCGCTATACTATGTAGCGGACGGCCCCACAGAATACCATTACTTAGTTTTTTCTTCTACACTTTGTTCCACCTCTCCAACACTTAGTTTTTTCTTCTACACTTACTTCCACCTCTCCAACACTTAGTTTTTTCTACACTTAGTCCAAACTGTCCGCTATATAGTATCGCGGATATACTTACCGCAGAAAATGGTTGGCACGGACCAGACATTTAGTTCCCGACCTTCCCGAACCCGGCCTAAGCGGAGGGCCCCTTATATCCGCTATATATATAGAGCTATACAATGTGGCGTAATGTAATAAATTGGAATAAATTGGCGCCCGTAATGCAGTTTTAATAAATTGAAATAAATTGGCCCGAAGACTTGTTTTAGCGACATAGTACGTTAATGCTATTTTAATAAACTGACGCCCGAAGACTTGTTTTAGCGACGGAATCAACAATCTCAATTTTTCCAAAAAATAATGTACGATTCATAATCAACGATCTCAATATATCGAGGCAACAAAAAAAGGCACAATTAACCAAGAAAAAATTTGAAAACATAATAAACAAGAACATAAATATTTTTATTATAATAAACTATGGTTCACAAATGGGGTACGAAAGCTTTTCACAAGCGCTCCGTTCAAAGATTACAACTTGAAAATCCCACCACCCAAGGTGTTCGAACACTACAAAGTCCCCGAGTTCGAGGCCATGCTGGCGCACGAAGACGTTCCAACCCTCTGCGAATTCCTTTTTTTGGGATCGGCCGGGCTTCAGCTTGATTTCAACCTGCCATGCCCCCTTGCGGCTATATAATCTTGCACTATCATGAATTGTTGTAAATTGATTGGTAAATGCTTCCGGTATGTCCTACCAAACACAAAATACAAAAAATAGGTTAGTTTTGGTTAAGAAAAACAAAAGATCAAACTTTTAACACACGAAAATACAGAGAAAGAGAAAGAGGGATAGCCTACAAGTTCATGCTCAAATCCCGGCATCATGACTTTGAAAAAGTGTTTGCCTACCAGGTGCAAGTTGCCAATATAATCGTAGGCGTAGGTGGTCTCCGATCCAGAAGCCATCGAGATCGTCGTTGAGGGGAGGACGGTGGTGTCGGCGGAGATGTGGGTGACCGGAGATGTGAGTCGCCGTAGATGGGGTAGCGGCTTTAGGTTAGATGTTCGAGAGAGGGACGCCGTCCGCTACAATAATATATATACCCCGATCTGATTAAATATTTATAGCAGGAGAGAGTTGACGAAGGGACGCCGTCCGCTACAGATACCAAGGGGACACTGTTGACGCCATACAGATACCAGGGGACAGTTCTCGGGGCTCACGCCCGAGACTTTATAGGCGACCGAGAGGACAGGCCCTGACATGTGTCAGCCTAGAGATCGTCCGCCATACAGTATGGCGGACGCCTTTCCTGACACATGTCAGGAACAGAAAGGCGTCCGCGAGACAGTCTCGCGGACATGGGAGGAGGGCAAAAAGGTAAAACTCCCGTCCGCGAGACAGTATGGCGGACGGGGAGTTTTGGAAAAAGGCGCGATCTGGACCGTCCATCTTTCAGGATGGACGGTCAGATCGCGCTAGCAACTTAACTCCATTTGCTAGCGCTATCAATGGATCAGCTCCCATATATATATATATATATATATATATATATATATATATATATATATATATATATATATATATATATATATATATATATATATATATATATATATATATATATATATATATATATATATATATATATATATATATATATATATATATATATATATATATATATATATATATATATATATATATATATATATATATATATATATATATATATATATATATAGGGAGCTGATCCATTGATAGCGCTAGCAAAATGGGGTATTTGCTAGCGCGATCTGGACCGTCCATCCCGAAAGATGGACGGCCCAGATCTTTTTTTTTGCGTTTTTTTAAGTACGTCCGCTACATTATGTAGCGGACAATTTTTTTAACTTTTTTTGACAATAATACCCTTCGAGTCCGTCCGCTACATTATGTAGCGGACAAGTTTTCAGATCTTTTTTCTCTTTCTGTCTTTAATGTTCTGACAGAAATGACAGAGTCCGTTACGGGTGTAGCGGACAAATAGACAGTCCGCTACATAATGTAGCGGACAAGTAGACAATATATTTTCTGACACATCTCTCTTTCACGTCAATTTCTCACTTTCTCTTGTCCTTTCTCTCTCTTTCTCTCTTCTTTCCTCAGTATGTTTGGAACAAGCTCAGCATTCATCCTCCTGTATTGATTCAGCAACTATACCTTTTAACAAACAGAAATTCCAACTGAATGAGAGCAAACAAAGGAGCTAAGATTGGAAAGCTGGAATCCGTGGCTTTCAATTCCAACCGAAGCTCACCGCCTGACTCCTTTGAGCAGAATCCGTGGCTTTCAATTCCTCTGTCTACTCTGATAAACAATATAAACGCACACCCAGAGAGTTAAAAGGCCAGAAAACTCTTTCCCGAGGAAAGACTTGCCACAGTTTTTGGGATATGAAGCATATGTTTGTAGTATCAAGATGATAGGGTGGTGCTGTTCTCGAGAAAATAGAGGAAGAAGAAGAAGAAGAAGCTGTTTGGTTAGAAAGGTTCTGAATTCAGAGATGGGGTCAGAGATCCTCGCTGTCCACATCATCGTCGATGTCCCGGTGCCGCTTGTCCTTGTAGTCCTCCTTCAATATCTTCGCCCAGTCCGGTATGTTCACCGGCAGCGACGACGCCATCCCCTCGACCACCGCCCCAGCCCTCTTCACCGCTGCTAGTGGCTTCTTCCTCAAACTCACCACCGGTTTCCAGTAGTTCGGCGAGACGCCGCAGCCGCCGACCGAGCTCCACACGTCCGATTCGTTGAGCTCCAAGCCCGAGTCTAGCCCGATGAAAAGAAAAGCAAAGCACAGATGAGAAGAATTTATTCGGTTGTTGAAGAAGAAGCAAAGCAGGAATGGGGGAGTGGAGTGGGGACAGCGAGAGAGAGAGAGAGAGTCAGAACAGAAATGAGAAAGAAAGGACAGAGAGTGAGTTAGTCAGAAAGTCCGCTACATTATGTAGCGGACAAGTTTCAGAGAGTATTTTTATCAAAAAATGGTCCGCTACATAATGTAGCGGACTGATTTAAAAAAAAGTCAGAACAGTAGTCTCGATAGTCCGCTACATTATGTAGCGGATGGGCACAAAGGGTATTTTTGTCAAAAAATTGTCCGCTACATAATGTAGCGGACGTACTTAAAAAAACGCAAAAAAAAGATCTGGGCCGTCCATCTTTCGGGATGGACTGTCCAGATCGCGCTAGCAAATACCCCATTTTGCTAGCGCTATCAATGGATCAGCTCCCATATATATATATATATATATATATATATATATATATATATATATATATGTATGTAAGCTTACTAACATATTGCAATTGATTGTTAAATATTGTTTCTAACAAATACTATATAGACGGGAAGCTTTTCAAAAATTTTTATTGTGTTAAAATCTAACAAAATTTAAAGAGTTACAACTGAAGATTTCAATAATCACCCCACAAAAGAAGATGAAAGAAAAAAAGAACAATGGTGAGAATCAAGGCTAGATCGCGCGTCTTTTTGCATTTTAATTGTGCTAACTTTCTCTTGCAAGGAATTTTACATTTCTTCTCCTGATTAAGATATATATCGTGGGTGCAACTTGGGTCCCAACCCAAGTAAATCCATGTGTTTTTAAACCCATACCTACATTAAACTGAAAAGATAGTGTTGCTTGGGCAAGGCCGTGGTGGGTTGATCGGACTAAGTTGGGCTGAATAAGTTCAAGGGAAAAAAGGAAGATTTTTTTAAGGGATAATTTCATTTTAGTCCCTTGAACTATCCCCACTTTTTTATTTTGGTTCCTGTACTTTAAAATCCTTTAAACCAGTCCCTGTACTTTGCGCCGTCATCAAATAGAACCCTCCGTTATGATTTCTCGTCAAAAGATAGCACGTGACATGCACGGGGTCGTTTTTTTAAGGGTATTTCCAGCAAGTGAAGACAAATGGACGGGATTTTTGGGATTTTTTGGTTGAAGAACGAACAGACAACGAAGAATCCAACAATTTCAAACAAATTGACAAAGAAGGATCAAGAATTGGGAGCGTCGATAGTGTTTGACACTACCACTAGCAGGTCCAATCGAAGAATATGCCTCTACAGAAGAAAAAAATGGATCAAGTGCGAAGAAATCCAAATACCGTAAGTGTTCTTTATGATCTGTAATTTTTTTCTTGCATGTGAAATGCTTTGTTTAAATATCTGGTTTTAATGTATATAGACCTCGATTAAAAGCACTTTGATAAGTAGCATTTTGTATGTGTGTTTGCTTTTGGCATACACAAATTGATTTGGCATATAGTTGTTGCTTTTTATCATTTGTAAAGTGTTATGAATTGAATTCTAATTTGTTGGTTTAGGATTACGTAGAGAAAAAGCTGTGAAGTTGGCATTTTAAATTAGGGCTTTTGGGGTATGTGCACAATGGTGGATGTAGTGTCCCCCCTGTTTTATAATTTGCCTTTTTCTGACCAAATGGTCCCCTACTGCAAAGCAAATCATATAATTTGTTTCCCTAAGCAAGACATGAGCAATACAGTGACTTAGGACTTATGACTTATATGTACTTATCTTCTATAAGTACTACAATGTATTTAATTTAGTTTGTTTATATAATGTGGAATCCAAGAATGACCGGATTTCATGAGATTTGGAATTAATTAAATTAAAAAATTATTTATCTATTTTACCCTTCCCTGCATCTCTCTAACAATGAATTCACCAGCACCATCTTAATTGCCACTACTATCACACCACTTCTATTAACACCACAGCCGCTACTACTGCCATCGTTACATTACCTTCACTACCACCACTAGTGGATCACTATATCGATCACCACTGAATGGTTACATCTAACACAACCACCACACCATTGTTATCACCACACTACACGACACCACCATCACCATAGTCACCACTGCTGTTAAGTGTTTTGCATCACCACTTCTGTTAATTGTTTTGCATCACCACTACGACTACCATCATCATTAATAGATTGCAATCTTCACTTCTGCCGCTACCCCACTACTATAACTACCACCATCATCATTAATGCTACCACCATCGTCATTGTCATTATCACTATCATTACTGTAACTATATCAACCCTGTGATGATCACATGTCTATTATCACCACCACCGCGGCTTGTATTGTCGCCATCATGACTAGTATTTCCGACATAGTGCTAGTAACACCTAAATACCACCACCACTACTACGATCATTACAATCATTAGACCGTCCCACTATCATTGTTGTTGATGCCACATCACAATCACCGTCGATGTCACAATACCACCATCACCTTCGTCTCTGCTACTGCCACTGTAATGTCACCAACATTACCACTAGTTACACCCTGGTACCACTAGCACCACTATTACTTTTACCATCACAAGAAAACTCTACCGCCTCCAGCACCACCATTGTCATTGTCAGATGGCCGTAGATGCCACATGACAACGCCACACCATCACTACCATTATTGTTGATGCCAACGATGTCATTACCCAAAAGGTCCACTGGGGTCCCATTTTGCACGACACGTCCGCACAAGTAACATTCAATATTCAACGCTTCTAACTGGTCAAACACATGCACGCTCAAGTCACTTGTACTTCTCACTTTTTCTATGTGACTTCGTCACTAAGAAACTCATTCTTGTGCGACGCCTCATCACGCTTCGACCGTCGATCTTCGCGCGTCGCCCATCGGCATAGCATGGCACTTGCCCAAGGAAGTTGGCCTTGGCCTTCCCCTTGGGGTCGGCCTCGGCCTTGGCCTTCCCCATCGGGTCAGCCTCCATACTTAACACCTTCACTTCTCTGCAAGGGACCATACATCGTCTGTGACCCTCGTCGTCTGTTGCCCGAACATCACTCCGCGACCCTGTTACCCGTCGCCTGGATGTCATCTACGTGACCCCCATCGCCGGTCATCCGGACGTCGCCCGTACCCGCCTGTCATCTCCGCTCGTCGCTGGCATTCGCACGCCAACTCTACCACCCTTGTCGCAGGAGCTCGTGTGCCGTCTTTGTGAACCCCGTCGCCCGTGCCCGCGCGCTGTCTTTGTGACCCCCGTCACCCGTGCTCGTGCGCCGTCTCTGTGACCCCCATCTCTGAAGCCCGCGCGCCAACTTTGTGACCCCCATCGCCCACACCCGGGCACCAACTCCTTGACCCTCATTGTTCGTCGCCCAGGCGCAGTCTCTACGACCTATGTCGCCAGCGTCGGGTGCAAGCGTCCAGGCACCGTACTCTAACACGCTGGCTCTGAGTGCTCCGGCACAAGGACTCAACCGTGGGGATAGACGACTCCTCTGGGACACTATCTCTGCCAGAGAGCTCTCCAACTCCCCTTCTGCTAGGTAGATGGTTCTTCTGGGATGCTACCTTGACACGCTCTGAGTGCTCTGACACAAGGACTCACTCGCGAGGATAGGCGACTCCTCCGAGACACTATCTTTGCCAAGGAGCTCTAAGTGCTCCTGCACAAAGACTCCCCTTTCACCAGGTAGACGGCTCCTCCGGGATGCTACCTCGGCCTGTAGAATAGGCGACTCCTCTGGGAAACTATCTTTGCCAGGGTGTCTGCGTGACTAGACTACGTGCTCCGGCACTGGGGGTTTCATCAGCACCCCTAGAGACTATGACCCTTGGGTCACTCTGAGACGGGACTAGGTTTTTGGAGGGCATCGCGCCTAGTCCGCCTGGTAGTTGGGCGTCAGGTCTTCCCCACCGCTACCAGGCTTGTAGGACTCTACAAGGGCTTGAATTGGTGGCTAGATCAAGGGGATTCTTTGGCCACACTGACGCTGTGGGAGCCAGTCTTTCCAGATAGATAGAGCGACGTTGTGAGTAGCAGGCCGAGTGAATATGCGATCCGACAGTCCGTGGAGCACCAGCACCAGTGGACCTCCTAGTGACGTGTCACTCCTGAGGAATGCCACGTGTCGGTTAATGACATCATCATCTCAATCTCTATAAATAGAGGTCTTGAGAATTCATTTGGGACGGTTGGAATATTTTTAGACTTTTCACTTTCTCACTCTAGAATCCTAGAGAAAGAAACATACAAGACCCTGACTCTGGACCTAAGCATCGGTCTGTGACTATCGTTGTGTATTTATCCTGCGCCATCGCCCTGGCAGCACTGCCACCCTCAGGCTCTGTCTGGGAAGCCCTTGGTCTCTGCCCTTGCTCCACCCTTGTTGTGTCCCATATCAGCGCACTTGGCATCTGACTCGAACTGCATTCCTTATGGTACCTCCACGTCGAATGCAACCCACTTCCTTAGCATTAAACATTTATTACCTTTTCATTTCCTTTATTTTCCAAACACAAAATAAGAATTCATTTATCGAATTCGCTCTTATTCCATACAAAAAAAATTAATTGATTTCCAAATCCAATTCTGAAATCAAAATCCAAATCCTAAAAAATTGGTCCCAAACAACCCGTGAGGATCATTTGTCTCGACCATATAGAACCGTTAATACAAGAACGGTTAATAGAAAGAGGGACTGAGGGAGGTAAATAATTATTTTACAATATATCTAACTGTCCAGAGTGATCCGGACTATTGATCGTGAACCACCCAATATAGTCTAATTGCCATGAATTATTTGACCTATTATTTCTTTTATTTGCTTTGTCTTACTCCCTTGTATGTTGACAGGCACGTACGCCCATTAATTCCAATCCCCCACCCCATTTGGAAGTTTCTCTTTATTATTATAGTTTGGAACCTCTCAATGGCTAGAGACCGAGGTCGCCGTGGGACTTCGATGCTGGTGGGATGTTTTTCTTTAATTATATCTGCTCTCTCTCTCTCTCTCTCGATGCTCGTGGGATGTTTTTCTTTAATTTTATCTGCTCTCTCTCTCCCCTTCTCTGCCTCCTATATGAGGAGGTATCCTCTCTTAATTGCAATTGCTTTCTGTTGTGCTCCTGTACTCGGTTCATTGTGAAAAGGAGTGCCTTAACTCGGATCAAATTAGTTAGACTAGTCCCGTGCATTTTTTAGTGCATTAGGGAATGTGATTCAGGACGTTTTGGGACATCACCTCTACATGGCTGTTGTCTTCTTTTGACATGTTCATAGAAACGATAAGTCGATGGGTATGAAAAATAAACATACCTCTTAATTTAGAGCTTATTTGGGGATTGAATATCAAAAACTTTAATTTAGATTTAAATATAAAACTTTTTTAAAAAAATTCAATTAGTTTTTGACGTAATCAGTTATTGTTGGGTAGAAGTTACAAAACACCAGTTGAAAGTTGTGGAAGGTATTTCGTAAAAAGAATAGGAAACAGTGTTAATGTGGAAAAATTGCCAAGAAGACGTCAAAGAACATGGAAGTCTCTCACTAAACTATATTACAGTTATTTTTTTTACCTTTTGATAATTATATTCCTTCAAATATTTCCAAAAAATAAGATTAGGGGCAAAACTTAAACTAAGTGGCAATTAACTTTTGAACAATATGTAAAAAGCAAAAAAATGGTGTTTGAATAGCTAGGCTCCAAAAATTTTAATAATCGTATGGCTCTTGTATCATTATCTTTCACCACCTCCCGGTCAATGCTTTCTTTTTAAGAAGACCATAAGAAGATTTATCATTAAAATCTCATAAAGGCCATTCTATCTCAATTTTGTAAAAATGTGAGTAATCTAGTAATTTGGTTGGTCAAACTTTTTTTTAAGTGTTTAAAAAGATAAATCACACTTTGGGGACTGATTTATTTCCCAAACACCACAAGAACCTGTTTTGAACAAACTTGACTATTTTAGGAGCAACCCTAAACACTCTCTTTGTCAATGTGGGATGTATCAAGGCTGCAAGTTAAACTGGGTTGTTATGGGTCTAGCCAACCCAAGTCAAGAAAATTCTGGCTTTTACCTAGCACGACTAGCTTAGTTACAAAGTGGGTTAGGATGAGTTGATTCAGCATTAATTGGGTTATGTTGGATTGGGTTTTAAAGCCCATTTGTGTAAAAGTACATATTTTGTTGGTAAATTACATAAAGAAGAACCGCCACCAGCCACCACGCCTAGCACTATCATCTACTGCTACCACCGACGACAATCACCAATTGCAACCACCGCCTATAGTAGCACTGCTTATCTATGCCCCTTACATTGACATTTGCCAGTGGCGATTATCGCCTTTACCAGCTGGCTACCACCTTCACCGTCGGTTGCCACAGCTGGGCGCCGCCTCCATCTTCAGCAGCTGCTTTACGCTAGCAGCAGCCTACAATCGCTGAGTGCCACCCCTACCGCCAGCCAATGTTTCCATAGTCGTCGACAGCTATCAACAGCCCTGGGAAATTGCCAGGATCGCCACTGCTTGCCACCATCTCGCCGCTGCTGGAGGCTGCCACCACCAGCCTAAAAGCAACAGCTTGTCACCAGCTTCGGTACCATATCGCTGTCAACCATTCACAACCACTATATTTTTTGCTTGGTTTAAAAAAGGGATAATTCTATTTCAGTCCCCTGAACTATCCCCGCTTTTTATTTTGGTCCCTATACTTTAAAATCCTTTAAATCAGTCCATGTACCTTGTGCCGTCATCAAATAGAACCCTCCGTTATGATTTCCCGTCAAAAGAGAGCACGCGACATGCACGAGGTCATTTTTTGAAGGGTATTTCCGGCAAGGGGGGAGAAATGGACACACTTTGGGGGGGGAAATGGGTCTCATATGCTTACCCACCAGTGCATAAACGAAGGGTAAAGGGAATTGAGGAGAGGAAGAAGAAAATGGCCGAAGTGATGTGTCTTTGTGGGAAGAGAAGCAAGATTATAACTTCTTGGACATATGCTAACCCCGGTAGAAGATTTCTTAGTTACAGCGATTTTGTGGTATGTCATTTTGCTACGCTCTGTTTTCTAGTGATGTGAATTTGTTTAAATTGCAAAGTTTTTTAAAGTTGATTCTCCATTGTTTCAGGTGAATGGAGGCGGTATTTTGCATGGTTGGATCCCCTAATGTGTAATAGATTTAGAGCTCTTATCCCAGGTTTATAGCGAAATGTGAAAAAAATTGAGATGAATTTCGCAACTGTTTGGAAGAGAGAGAAGGTGTTCAGGGCTATTATTGTAGTGTTGCTAATCTATGTTGTTTACTGGAAGTGAGGGTGTAACAATGTGTTGCCTTGGTACAATGATGATATGAATTAAAGAAAGTCTTTTGGAACAATTATTGTTACTTTTATATACATAATATACATAAATAAATATACATATATATATATACATATACATAAATAAATATATATATATATATATATATATATATATATATATATATTGTTACCTTAGTGATGCTGTAAATGTAGTATAACACTTCATTCAAAATACAATGCAACATGATCTCAAAAGCAATACATTGATATATTAATTTCAGAACAAGTTTCTGGCCAATAAAATATGGACAAATTTTAGGCCAACAAAGTAAACCACCAAGCTTCAGGCCTGTTCAGTGCTACTTCGAGCATTACATAAGGAATTTGCAAAAGCAATTATATGTCTACAACCAAATTAGCCTACAAAAGCTTTCCCAAAATAACAGGCCTAATTAGAATGACATCTACAACTCAATGATATCTTCAGAAATTTCCTTCTTTGTCACTTAGTTGTCCCCCACTTTGTTCCTTGCTCACTTTAGCTTTCATATTTGTAGCAGCATCTTGTAATGATGATAGTGTGACACACTTTTTGCCTCTATAGTTGGATGAAGCTTCCATGACTGAGGTGCCACCAATTTTACGCATAACAGGGGGTGGTGGCGGCCTAAACCCATGGTGCCCATCTCTGTGGATGTCATAAGAA
Organism: Escallonia herrerae; assembly: GCA_033070095.1. Classification (NCBI taxonomy): domain Eukaryota; kingdom Viridiplantae; phylum Streptophyta; class Magnoliopsida; order Escalloniales; family Escalloniaceae; genus Escallonia; species Escallonia herrerae. Next base: position 24,504 of record JAVXUP010004080.1, on the reverse strand, counting down.
CTTGGAGGTTGTTGTGAACAATGAACCAACAGATGTTATTAAATCTTGTATTGTATAACCTAGAGCAACATGAACAAGTGAAAAAAGCAACACTTACAGCATAACTGCAACTTGAACTAGTAGCCTTCCACATTGATCTTAAACTTAGCTGTGACATGGAAGCATGAACCTGCAAATCAAAACAACATAACAAACATAAGTTGTCAAGTAATGGAAATGCAAAAAATTAAAGTCTTGTAAATGGAAATTATCACACATTTGGGATTGGCATTTGACTTGGGGGAGCCTGAGGTCTTGGTCTAGGCCCCTGGCTTGGACCTCCAGTTGGTCTAGGGCCCTACCTTGGATCTGCAGTTGGTGTAGGGACCTAAATTAGGGCTGCTGTTGGTCTAGGGCCCTGAATTGGAGTTGCAATTGGTCTTGGACCCTGTATGCTTGGTCCCTGCATTCTTGGAGCCTACATTCTTTGACCCTGCATGCTTAAACCTGCTAGTCTTGGACCCTGCAATCTTGGACCTTGCATGCTTAAACCTGTTGGTGTTGAACCATGCATTCTTAGACCCTGCATTCTCAAACCTACTGGTCTTAGACCATGCATTCTCAAACCTACTGGTCTTGGACCATGCATTCTTGGACCCTGCATGCTTGGACATGCTGATCTTGGACCCTGCATGCTTGGACCAGGCATTCTTAGACCCTACATGCTTAGACATGCTGGTCTTGGACCCTGCATGCTTGGACCAGCTTCTTTTTGGGCCCTGCATTCTTCCTACATTTCCCCTAGGGCCATCATTTACAGTTGTTGTTGGTCTTGCCTACCCTGGTATTGGACTCTACATTGTTGGACCTGCTGGTCTTGGGTCCTGCATTGGACCTGTCTTTGTCTTTAGGCCCTACCTTAATATCTATAAGGACAATTATCCCATTATTATACAAGCACAATTAGAAAATACAATTTTGATTACTATAAGTTCAGGAACCTTACATGTAGCTTTGATCTTCTTCTTTGTTCAATAAATGCATCCATCATACATTGCTCTCTTGCATCAATAACACCAACCCCAGCAGCATTCCCTGACCCATCACTAACCCCTGTTGTATTCCTTAACCCATTACCAACCCCAGCTGCATTCCCTGACCCATCACCAATCCCTGTTGTATTCCTTGACCTATCATCAACCCCAGCAGTATTCTCTAAGCCATCTGCCTCCATAGTTGCATTCCCCGAGCCAACCCCAGCTGCATTTTGCCTAGATTTCTTCATTATTTTCACATAGGTTGTTGTTATTGGTTTACGGCATGTCCTTCTGTTGTGTTGTAACTCTCCACAGTTACTACAACTTAAACTCTCTTTAAGCTTCCTCAGTCTGTTTGGATTCTATTTGGGATCAATCTCATTAGCCTTTCTTTTCCTGTTCTTTTTTGGCATGCCTGCCTGAGGTATAACAATATGTGGCAATGGTGGAGGCTTCCCTGACTTTGGCCACTGGTCTTCACTCTTTATTGGATAAATAATGTTCTCATATGCCTTTTCAAATGTCATCTTCCAGTAGTATTGATGTACATAGATCTCAGGGTTCTCTCTTAGCTTGTGGATAGCTGAGACTGAATGTATGCAAAGAATCCATGTTAAGTCCCATCTTCTGCACCCACATGTCTATTGTCTTACATCAACATCATGATGTCCCCCATTTAACAAGATTACTTGAAACTTTTGTGCACCAGAAAATTCAACCACACACATGTTTGACTATTCTTTGACCTTTTTCCAATATATGATGGATTGTTGGACACAAAGGCCCAGCCTTCGTTGCAATAAACTCTCTCTGCTTCACCATCTTCTTCATTAAGTACAGTCTTAGCCACTCTAATAGACTGATAATGAGAAGCTCCCTAGCTTTCACAATTGCAACATTAAATGACTCAGAATGGTTATTTAAGAGCATGTCACACTTTGGAAATGTGTTGAAGTGTGACCTAATCCATTGCTTTGGATCCTTGTCTCCTAACCACTCTTAAGCATCTCTGCTTAACTTCCCCATCTCCTTCATCTCATGCTCAAACTTTGTTGGGTATGTTGCTCTTGCACAGGCCCACAACTGATCTGTCAATGCCTTGTTATTATACTAGACTTTAAAGTTACTTAGCAAGTGTTGCACACAAAACCTGGTATCAGACTGTGGATAGAGATCTTCTAAGGCTTGAACCAAACCCTTTTGCTTGTCTGAGATAAAGGTCCAAACAGATTGATTGACAATATTAAGATCACTGCTACCTAGCAGCTCTAAAAACCACTTCCAACTGTCTTTATTCTCACTCTTAACCACAGCAAATGCCAAGGGCCACATCTGGTTATTTGGATCAACCCTAACAGCAGCAAGTAATATGGCCTTATATGGACCCTTTAGATGGCATCCATCTAAGCCTACCAGTGGCCTACATGCCTGAAGAAACCCCCTTTTGCAACCACCATAACACAAGTACACCCTGAAGAAAAAAGGTATGCCATTGCTCTCTCTTAGAGGTTCAACTTCTAACTCACATGTGGAACCAGGGTTGCTTCTTTTAATTTCTTCTAGATAGTCCCACAACTTACCATATTTCTCATCAAAGTTTCCTTTAAGCATTTGTGTGGCCTTTTGTTTAGCTCTGTATAAGATACCAGGACTAGCATCCACTACATAATCATGGTACACTTGCTGACCAAATGAACTAACAGACCATTGTGGGTTTATTTTGAACTGATGAAGATATTTTTTTGGCCAACCACCTAGCTTTAAGCAGCTTGTTGCTTGATACTCAATCATAAGTATGCTCATTCATATAGGTCTTCACCTGCAGTGTATCACTCCTAAACATTCTCGATGCAAATATACTCCATGGACAACTCCCTTTATTACAAACTGCCCTAACTCTAGCTTTTCTCATTTTTTTTCCATGAAATGGGAACCCCTTCATTCATTGCATACTCTCTAACTGCATATTTAAACTCAGTATGTGAGCTAAAACACTACCCAACAACAAAGGTAGGTTTCTTCATCTCTGCCTGAGTAAATTTTGGATAATGAGGCTGCTTGATTGGTTTCTTGCCTTTCGCTGACCAACCATCTTCATCAGATGACTCATCTACACTTCTAGGTTCATCTGATACCTCTGTAGATTTTGGCATAACATCCACTAGAACTCCATCAATGTGTGCACTAGCCAAAGTTGGGTTTGAGGCAGGCTGAGTTGACTCTCCTATGTCTTGGGTTGCCTCAGTGCTGTCAATGTGTGGTTCACCAAGGTTAGGTTGCTGCTCATTAATGTCATTAATGTTTTGGTTGGGCACACTGCTAGTTTGGGTTGGATTTATAACACCCTCAGTTGGCTCAGTACCTACTTGCACTGGTTCACAATCTTCATCAGCAGATACTGGGTAATCACTGTCATAGAGTCTATCTTGGTTATGTACAAGCTCATCCTCACTGCTTGCATTTCTACCAATATCTTCTGCATTGTCATTTACTACAGTTCCTTGTCTACTATTATCATTGCCATTAACATCCCCATTAATGTCATCAACAATTACTTCAGGGGTACCATCCACATCATTTTCATTACCACTCTCATTAGTCTCATCAACAATTACTTCAGGGGTACTAACACCCACAACATTGTCATTAACACCCTCATCTATCTCACTAGCAGTTACTTTAGGAGCATTTCTACCAACTTCAGTGCTGCCACCAACACCATTCATGTCATCAACACTTAACCCAACTCCCCTAGTATCTACATCAACCTCACCTAAGTTGTCACCATTGTCACCAACTTGACTACCTAACAAATGTGGTGCAGCACTATGCTTAACATATATTTCAATGGTTCTATCAGGTGGTATATTGGCAAGCATGTACGCTATAAAGTCATCACCTGCTATGTATACTAAACTAGTTTCCAGTGGCTATTTGGGTTGTCTAAGGTAGTACCCACATGGGCCATCATACCCTAGCTGCATTACTAACTTATCTAATTCCCACATAGACATACTATCAGGATCACAATTCATAACTTCATCAACAAAGCCCCCCCAAATAAGCATACTTAAATAACTGTTTAACAATTCCACCATGATAAAGCTCTATAGTGAAAAGCTCAGATCCAGGGGCTGCATAAGAGTATCAAAAGTAATTTCCATAAAATCAAATTGGAATTTCTTTTTTTTTCTTGTTCCAACCAACAAAATTTGAGTGTTTAAACTAAAATCTCATCAATTATGTGGTTTCAAAGACACTCTAAATCATGCAATACTTTCTCTATGACAAGAAAATTATATGTCAATTAGAGTGAGATAGGGATGGGGAAGGGGGTGCTAACATGGTGGAGGTAGGTCTATCAATGAATTGGGTTGATACAAATTCTGTCCATGAGATCCAATCCAACTCCAAGTCAAGGGCTAACCATTTCGACAAATCAATAATGAATTTGATCTTATCTAAAAGGGTTAATTATACTTGGCACTGCTGAGGTTTACCTTTTATTATACAGGGTTGCACCTAGCTATTAAAATTAATTATACTTCACACCCTAGGTTTGTAGTAGGTTTTCACAGCGTCCCCCCTGTTAAGGGCATCAATAAAAGTTAGGGTAAAACACATTTTATTGTGATGGGATTGATTGATAGAATTGAATTGAAGTATGGGAAATAGATTTTTTTGGAAATTAAAAAATTTTTGCAACAGAATTCCTTTAGTCTAAAAGTGAACTAAAAAGAAAAATTACTTATTGTTTTTTTTTTTACGGATTGTTAGTGAGGGAATTCCGTCATTAATTGCTTCTGTTTTGAAAATTTTTAAATAATGTATATATTACCGACATGAGAAATAGTTCTACTGAACTGGCAAATCCATCGCTAAAAGCCCTAATAATTACCAGTGGAACACCCAATTGATCGCTAATCTTTTAACGATAGGGTTATTTGCAGTGGACTTTTAGCGAGGTCGTTAAAAGTCTTTAGTGATGAATTTGCCCCCTTTAGCAATGAAATTTATGTGGCAAAAATCCTATGTCCTTGTAGTCCAAGCTTTGGTGCCCATGTTTATTAGGTGTGGGGGTAGTTTTGGATCATGTAGACATGCAAGCTTGCCATCCATCATAATTGAATTTGCTTAATACAGCATGACTTTGATGGGATCAATGCACACATTTGATCTCATCTACACAAACTATCCAATTCACTTGATCGAGAATCTGGTTCATCAATAACGGATTATGTCATGGTTCGTTATTTCTAGGAGCAAGTTTGTAGAATATGTGTGTCCGGTATGTGTGCTAGATAGACAATGTTTGTAAAGGTATGTGTCTATGTGTGTAAATTGATTAATTTTATTGCTTTTCGACAAGTGGATTGAGATTTAACCCTATCCCATCCGAAATTTATGTATTTAATTGAATCTAACCATATAACATAGGATTAACCCAATAAGTAGTAGCAATTCATTTGTGTGTGTGGCAATTCATAAATTTTATCGCCATTGGATAAATTTACTACAATTTAACCCAATGTGGTAAAAAAAAATTCTTCGATTAGCAATAAGCTTTCTCCTACTCCTAATCTCCCTTCCACCAAACCCTCCAAAAAAAAGACACCATGAAGATAATCTCCTAAATATAACACTCCTCCCCCCCCCCCCTCTACCCAACTTTCTTGTGAAGACTCATCGATGAAAAGTTATACATCTTCAAGCAAATCTTATAGATTTAAGGTGGAGTTAACCGACCTTCAAGGGCTCCATATTTCATCATGAACATTATGACGCGGAACCATCAGAGTGGGGGGAAACCTCCCAACATTCTAGGCTCTCAAGTGCGTACAAGGCTTCTAAGAATAACAATGGGGCGGATCGGATACGGATTCCATGATATCCGTACCCGCCCTGTAGCACAAATCCATGATTCTACCCCGCTTCGCCCCGGCCCGCCATCGGGTCAAGGGATGGGAATACCATCCCCGGTCCAATGGACTGTAAAAAACCCTCCCCCGCCCCGATCCACCCCAAAGCGACAAAGATTTTCTCTCTCGTCATTACAAACCAAAGACATGGAGTCCGAGATTCTCTGTTTCAGAACAAACTCTTAATCAAAAGGGTGCACAATTTGATTTTCCTTGTGTAGCATCCTGGAGGATTAATTCCCTCAATTGTTGTTTTGGCTAGATGCGAGAGATTTCGTTCACTTCATTTCCATTTGATGATGGGTCCTTGGTCTTACTTCCTCTTCCTTGTCATATGAACACTTCGTGTATGTCGGCGTTGGAGGTGCAGATGGACTAACCTTCTTAAGACATGATGTCATATTCTTATTTGTAAACAACATACCTAGAGCTTCCAAATTATCATCAAGTGATTCAATTTCTTTATTTCCAATAAATGAGCAATTCTCATCTTACAGGACCAAAAAGATGAAAACAATAAAACTAATTCACAAACACTTCAACAGCACCTTAATAGGTTTCTGTATTTCATCCTATGCAAGTAAGCTCACCTGACGTGCTTCTTCTTTTTCTTCATCCCATGGAAGAGTGTGGTGAGGCGGAAGAAACAATAAGAAGAGAGAAAGAGGAGAAAAGTGTGTTAGGGTTTTATCCACACCTTTTATATAATTAGAAATGAACGGCTAAGATTGAACAGGGCTATATATATATATATATATATATATATATATATATATATATATATATATATATATATATATATATATATATATATATATATATATGGTTAGGATCAAAGCTATCATATAATATAAGGGGCGGGTTAGATTAAATACCAAATCCAATCCGCACTCGCTACGGGTTTAAAATTTTATTACCATACCCGCACCACGACCCGATCAAAATCAAAAAGATTCGCTCCTATAGGATCGAAGCAGGCGGGTATCTGGCGGGTACAGATCAAAATGTTATCTCTAAAGGCTTCATTCCCCCAATGTCATTTCCTTTGACAAAGATTGGGGCAAGTCAAATGGCGCATCCTTTGTGTAGACCCCGTATGGCTTTCTTGAGGTCTTTCTCACAATTTCGGTTGATCTGGATGTTATAAAGCATAACAAGCATTTATTCTTGCTCGGGTCACATCACAGAAGAACGGCTTCAAGTATCTGATTTCTCTCATTTACGCTCCTACGAATGACATTAACATTGGAGGCGTATGGCAATATTTGGTATATCTCAAACTAACAGGTGAAAAATGCTGGCTTGTCATGGGTGATTTAGATGATATCTCATCTTATGGGAAACTGGGTGGCCTTTAACCACCTGATAGAACTTTCGCTAATTTGTAATTTTATTATGGATGGCGGTTTGTTTGGTCTCGGGTATATAGGTTATCCTTTTAGTTCGAATAACCCCAGACATGGTAATGCAGGTATCTGAATCAGCTTAGATCATGTCTCTTGTAAATTATGCTTGGCAAATACAATATCCGTCAGCTTTGCTAACCACCACCTAAGGTCTAGGGGGTTTGATCATGTTCCTGTCCTGCTCAACCCTTAGGCTCAAGCACTAAGTTCAAAAAATGATTTGTGCTTGAATCCAGTTGGGCTTTGTATACCAACACTAAAGATGTTGGAAAAGCCTGAAAGACTAAAGTACATGGCTCTTTATAGGAAGATTGGCTCTGTCCGTATGGCAATTATATACAGGAAAATATGTTGGGAGTGTTGGATTAGGGTTTGGGCTAAAGGAAATCGACATATATAATTGAAGAAGGAAAATTATTTTTTATTTTGTGTTTTCCTTTTCTTTCTGTTTTTTTTTTTTTTTTTGCGAAAGAAATAAGCTTGAGTTGATGAACAGTAAGAGTGGGCGGTGGCTAGGGTTTCAGCATAAGTGAAGATCACTGTATGGAAAGGACAGGAAAGAAAGACCAAAATTCTGAATTTAAGACAAAAGAAGAGCACAAAAAAAAAAGCACATGAATTGGTTGGGCAAACGGCAGAAGGTCGTCCATCAGAGTTTGCAAAAATAGTTGAAAGACTCTGAAATCGGTAGATCATATGGCTCTGATACCATGTGAAGGAAAAGATAATTATATTGGAGAACATGTAAAACTGAGTACATGAGACTTTTATATAGGCAAAAGAAAATTATGATATCAGAAACAGAACAAAAAACTCTATATAAATTATGAGAACTATAGAATATTTTAGACATAGTACAATCGCAATAAGGTAATTTTCATATTAATATATATTATTTAACAATCAGCAATAACCCCCCCCCCCCCCCCCCCACCTATCATCAACTATTTGCAGAGACCACTCTTTTATGCACCAGAGCCTCATTCAATGCAACATATTCATGCTCTATTCCACGTATATATGGCTAAGCTTCTAGCCAAATCATCAACCTCATAAATCAGCAATTTTCTTGGCAAAAGCACCCATGCTTCCATGTGTAACATTATTCGTCGCCAGCTTGGCAGCATTAGGGACATGGACAAGGGTAAATATCTTGGCCTACCATTTGCTGTTGGAAGAAAGAACAGAGACTTGATCTCTTACCTCCGCAACAAAATCCAAGCCAAGTGTGAAGATTGGCAAGACTCATTGCTATCACAAGCTATTAGTTAAGTCAGTTTTAGTGGCAATCCCAACCTATACTTTTTTATTGCTTCAAGCTTCCGATTGGCCTTTGCAATGACCTTCAAGCCTCCATGGCCCGATTATGGTGGAATTCTAGAGCTAAAGAATATAGCATCCATTGGCTATCCCGGGAACAATAAGCTTGCAATAAAGCGCGGAAATGTGTATGGGATTCAAAGATCTAGAATTTTTCAATCTTGCCTGCTAGGAAAGCAAGGGTGGAGACTTGTTACTAGCCCAAATTCGCGCCTGAGGCAGACCTCAAAAAGAAAGAACTATGCAAAGGTTTCATTTTTACAAGCTAAGTGCGGATTGAACCCATCATGAATTTGGCAAAGCCTGTTAGCGGGAAGAGATTTGTTGTCAGAAGGGCTAATTAAGATGGCGCGTTGGGGATGATTTAAACATAAAAAGTTTGCGATAACCCTTCGATTCCTTGCAAGCATAATTTTTGCCTTACCTTTTCAATTCAGACACCCTCTTATTAGTAAAAAGTCGGTGATTTAATTTCTCATCCTTCAGGAAACTTGAGAGGTGACTTCACCAACTGATCTTTCAACCTTCCTAATGCATCAGTGATGCTAGAAACCCATTTACCACAAACTCAAGCAACTAATCGACTGGTATAGCATTTAAGAGCTTACTCTATTAGCTATTAATATGAACTGGCTGGTCACTAAAAGCGTAATGGACTACTAGGCCATTCCTCTAATCGTGAGTCATGTCCACTGTGAGACGGTAAGTGTTCTTTGTCAGAGAGTTGATGAATATGTTATTCATCTTATCTGAGACTACCCTTCTTCACAAGCTCTATGATTCTCTCTTAATTTCTTATCACTTCCATAAGCTTCCCCCGTTGCTCATTTGCATCCTGGTGGAATTGTGTTCTTGGCAAAGGCTCCTCACCCCAACCTACTTGAAATTTTGAATCTGGCTATGGATACAATTTGAAAGATTTGGATCCATTGATAAAGACCTAGTCCAGTTACAAATCCAACAGTACAATATGGCCAACTCTTCAGCATGATCAATGCTACGATCTGTGCACAAGAAAACTTCTCAGCCTCCTATTCTCTTCCTCCATCGGGTTTTATGAAAATCAATTTTTACGGCGCATTCGATGGTCACCGTGTTTCTAGAGGGATTACTATTATAACCCGAAATGAGGTTGGTCTCTTCTTAGCGGCTAGAGCAATACTCCTTACTTGGTGCTCAAATGCCAAAATTACGGAAGCCTTGGTGGCCAGGGAAGCCCTTAACCTTGCTATAGAGTTTTAGGAGACTCGTCGTGTTTCCGAAGGAAACCCGCAAGGTGTTATCCAGTGGCAGACCTACGTTGGAACGAAGGGGCTGATGTACCCCCCAAAACTTCTAGAAAACAAATTTCATTTCACCCATTCACTCTCTTACTCTCTGCAATTTAGCCTACGCCGCCCAAGTCTCACCCACTCACCGACGATGGGTGACGGCCGACAGCAAGTGGAGGCGAGCTCAAATTTGGAATGAGTGGAGGCACCGATTGCCGAGGAGATTGTCTTCACTCTTCATATATGGAACCGTCAACTAATTAGAAGAAGCAGGTCTGCGACTCTCTCTCTCTCCGCGACTTGCCCAACAACCTTACCCAATCCCAGACCGCAAACGACAAACACCCACTCGGCCAATCACCGGCGGCTAGCAACGGTCGACAGCGAGATGCCGACACGGCAGCCGGCCCTCCTCGAGTCGACTCTCTCTATTGAGCTTAGCTCAAATCTGGAACGGGTAAAGCCGTGGAGACGCCGACTGCCAAGGCCCTCTTTTGTTCACATCTGGAAGTATCAGTGACCGGCAAGTGGCGACGGCGAGGCGAGGACTCCAACGGGCAAGAACCCACTGCCGGCGATGCCCGTGACCGGTCAATTAGTCAACTGCCTTTCATCATTTTCAGATTTAGGTATGCATTTTCAGATTTAGGGATTTTCAGATTGATTATTTGCTTTCCCAATTGCTTTCCTAATTTAATTTTGATATATTGATGGATTTGATTCCCTGACTACATGTTGATTGAGGTGGTATATTGACAATTCAAAAAAGCTTAGTTGATTATCAAGTTTAACTAGAAATGTTTAATGGACTAGAAATTCAAAAAACCTTTGTTGATTCTTGTCAAACTTGTCTGATGTGCAAATCACAGTTTCTCTGTTACAACTGAGTTTGTAGTTCCCGGGGGGGGGGGGGGGGGGGCAGAAATTTATCCTTTTGCAGGTTTATTAGGATTTTTCAGGCTAAAGTTAAAACTGACCGTATATTGTATTTTCACGAAGCACACTAAATACACACCTGTATTGGCATACGTAGCAGCAAAATGTTTAATTTGGAGTGAATTCTTGTCTAACATAGGCTTAGGTTAGAATCCATGATGATTTTGATGCGTGTGTTTTGGTGGTGAAACTTTTCACTACAAAGTTTGTTGTTTTATTTTGATATGGATTTTGTTCTGTTTAGGTACACATGTCTTTTGAGCTTAATGTGAAATTTTTAATTTTGTGCACCTAGAGATTTTTCAGTATCGATATATTTTTGATACCCCCTGAAATGAAATCTTGGTTCCGCCACCGGTGTTATCTCACTGGCCAAAAACACTAGCCCCACCCCTTCTTACATTGATGTAATAGCGATGGACTACAATGTTCTAAAGCAATGCATTAAGGAGTAGCACTTTACAGACTCGCCGGTGACTGCCGACAGCCACCGCTGGCCGCCGGCAGCCACCTCCTGCGGCCGGCCACCACCACCGACAGCCACCAGCCACCGCCGGCCACCACCATCGTCGACCACCGACACCGCAAACCACCCAAAAAAAAGTCAAAATAAAAAGAGTTACCAAACACCAAAAAAAAACTCAAAAAAAAGGGTTATCAAACACCCACTTGTTTTTGTAAAAAAAATAATAAATAAATTATTTTTTAAAAATTACTCTTTAAAAACTGAAAATCAAAAAAAAAAAATTGTCAAACCAACCCTTAGCCTACGCCGCCCAAGTCTCACCCACTCACCGACGATGGGTGACGGCCGACAGCAAGTTGAGGCGAGCTCAAATTTGGAATGAGTGGAGGCACCGATTGCCGAGGAGATTGTCTTCACTCTTCATATATGGAACCGTCAACTAATTAGAAGAAGCAGGTTTGCGACTCTCTCTCTCTCCGCAACTTGCCCAACACCCTTACCCAATCCCTGACCGCAGATGACAAACACCCACTCGGCCAATCACCGGCGGCTAGCGACAGTCGACAGCGAGATGCCGACACGGCAGCCGGCCCTCCTCGAGTCGACTCTCTCTGTTGAGCTTGGCTCAAATCTGGAACGGGTAAAGCCGTGGAGACGCCGACTGCCAAGGCCCTCTTTTGTTCACATCTGGAAGTATCAGTGACCGGTAGGTGGCGACGGCGAGCGAGGACTCCAACGGGCAAGAGCCCACTGCCGGCGATGCCCGTGACCGGTCAATTAGTCAACTGCCTTTCATCATTTTCAGATTTAGGTATGCATTTTCAGATTTAGGGATTTTCAGATTGATTATTTGCTTTCCCAATTGCTTTCCTGATTTAATTTTGATATATTGATGGATTTGATTCCCTGACTACATGTTGATTGAGGTGGTATATTGACAATTCAAAAAAGCTTAGTTGATTATCAAGTTTAACTAGAAATGTTTAATGGACTAGAAATTCAAAAAACCTTTGTTGATTCTTGTCAAACTTGTTTGATGTGCAAATCACAGTTTTTGGCCAGAAATTTATCCTTTTGCTGGTTTATTAGGTTTTTTCAGGCTAAAGTTGAAACTGACCGTATATTGTATTTTCACAAAGCACACTAAATACACACCTGTATTAGCATACGTAGCAGCAAAATGTTTAATTTGGAGTGAATTCTTGTCTAACATAGGCTTAGGTTAGAATCCATGATGATTTTGATGCGTGTGTTCTGGTGGTGAAACTTTTCACTACAAAGTTTGTTGTTTATTTTGATATGGATTTTGTTCTGTTTAGGTACACATGTCTTTTGAGCTTAATGTGAAATTTTTAATTTTGTGCACCTAGAGATTTTTCAGTATCGATATATTTTTTATACCCCCTGAAATGAAATCTTGGTTCCGCCACCGGTGTTATTTCACTGGCCAACAACACTAGCCCCACCCCTCCTTTCATTGATGTAATAGCGATGGACTACAATGTTCTAAAGCAATGCATTAAGGAGCAGCACTTTACGGACTCGCAGTTGCAATGGCTCAGCTCATGTTGTGGCAGATTGCTCACACTCCAATTTATAATATAATCACACTCCAATTTATAGTAGTAGCTCAAGACTGAGTCACGTGCAATTTATAATATAATCAAGGAATGATAATATCAATTATCTAGTAATGACAGGTACTTGATCTATCCACAAGAAAAAAAAGTATGGGGCTTGTAGCTGGAGGATCCTCCAGAACTGGTAGACTTCTTAGTGAGAGTGGCTTCCAACTTAGAGAGGACTTGTTCTGTGGAGAGCTTAGTGCAACGAAAGCTGTAAGCTAGGTGGTTTGGTGGGTGGTTCGTTCGTGTTGCCAATGGTTAGAATTATGAATTTCGTTCGTGCTTCAAGCTCCTAGCATTTTCCACACATGAATCCCCATCATAAATTCCTCAAACCCCCAGCATCACCTAACCCCCTCTCCCTCTTCCCCCTCCTCCTCCCCCCATCCTCTAGATTGTTGCTCAAGGAGAAACTAAAAGTAATAATGAATCTCATTCGACGAGTATGAGGACTGAAATCAATATGTTTACATTCAAATACATCTCTCAGTTTACTAAAAGTCAAAAGAACAAAAAGAATTTAAGGACTATTACTCTCCCAATGATTAAAACCTGTACAGGATTTCCACCCGAGTGAACTATGGATTAATGTCAGCACATCGGCCAATTACTTCTGTTCAGTGACTGAGTTATTTCCGTAAGTTACATTATCACCAAAAATAATGCAGATTGTTCACCTCAAAACTATTTTTCGGTCTCTTTCGAACATAGCTAACTGTTGCTACTTGTTACCGACTCATTGTATAGGCGCCTAGTGCAAAAGTGCACATGAGGAACCTCATTTAGGTATAGCAGGCAGTATCTATATAAAAAATTGAAAATGTCAAATGAAAAAAGAACTGGGCACATAACTTTTTCTTTTTCCTCATCATGTGCTTCTTCAGTTCCATAATTTCAGTACCTCGACTTGTCAATAAGTTCCCATTTTGGAATTTGAAGGCAAACCAATTTCCAGTTACAGAAGCATAATTTGAATTGTAGCCAATTTTGATGATTGTAGTTCAGTTGATGACTGGAGAACGATTTCAGCTGCCAGCTCATGCTGGGGGGCCTCAGCGCCTCTCCCAACCCGGATGATGGTCCGAGGTCGAGGTTGCGTAGTTGCTCATTTTCATCGTTCCTCCACCTCATTAACGGCTCAAAGTTTCTTGCTCAAATGAGTGTTCCAAAATGGTCGCACGGTCTTCCACCTCCTGCAAAGTTCAAATGAATCTAAATGGCCAATTTCAATAAGTGATGTAGTTTCTTTCTCTCGTCATTACCATTTTTCCTGTTTTTTTTTCGCTTGTGTCTGTGTGGATGCAAACATGGCCGAGAAATTAAAAAAGAACTACATGGGGGAGTGAAAAATACACAAAAGCAAATAGAATAATGCCAAGGAGATATATCTATATATAAATGGAGACTTATGAAGTAACTTTCACTGGAAAGATACCATCAATGTATCAGCAAGCACGCATAGTCCAAGCTCATGTCTGAAACCTTCCCGAAAACCATGGATCAAAAACTTGACTCGGAGACTGCTTAGATTAGCTCAAAAAGCGTAAAACTTCTGAGAAACTGTTGATGGATTTTTGTCATCTTTAATTTTTAGTTCATTTCACTTGTTTCAAAGACGCTTTTCTAGTTTCAAAACGATCAAAAGCACTTGCGGCATCTCTTTTTCATCAATTTTGTGTCAAAACCTTAACCCAGACGAAAATCTCATGTAGAGTAAGCTAGGGATCAAAGATGTAACCTCCAAGCCTTGCCATTTAGATTGAAGTAATGTGGAAACATGTACTGAGTAGTGGCTAAACATATGATGGCTAAATTAAGTCCAGAAACATGCATAACTCCTTTTGTTTGATTCAGCAGCCATGTGGTATCATTAGAAAGAAAGAAAATGTATTAATGTTATGTTTATTCTACGTTAAACATTCAAATTTGAATATTTGAGGGATTGCAAAACTACATGCAAAGAATTTTTGTAACACGTAATGTCTCTTTTATGAAGTCAAAAAAACTTATTGCAGATTACTATTCTCAACGGGGTGTAAAGTGGACAATCTATTCATTTTTATACTACGCCATTTCCAAGCAAGAAAAGGAAGACACTCGGATCAAAAAATAGAAGCAAGGAAGATAGAGAAATGAGCTGGTTGTTCAAGCTTTTGTTCTGTTTCCTCCACTTTCTATCAGAGAGAGATAATGGATGCTGATCGATAAAGATGATCAAATACCCATTATCTTTTACTCTCATGCAAAGCTTCTTTAGCTTCATTTTTTCCTTTACAATCTCAGTAAGATTACAAGCAGGAACTATTTACCCGAGTTTCTTCTTCCTCTTCATCTTCTTCTACTTCTCTTCCTTCTAATGTACTCGTATGTATTTAATGGTGTTACGATCAGACTACGAGCGGTATTGAAAATAGATGCATGGGGGTAGGTTTGAAATGAACACTGATGAAGCTCGTATTTATAATGAATCACAAGTGAACCAACTCTTTTGCGCGAGAACCAAAGTTGTTACTGGTGGTTAGGATATGTGCCACGAGCCACCGGTCCGAGGTAGTGAAGCCCTCAACCCCCATGAGAACCGTACCTTCTTTGTTTTTTTTGTCTTTTTTCCGTCATGTGGAGCCATATATAATTAATCTTTCAACTTTTTGACATGAAGAAGATGTTGTTAGGTAAGCATATTTTGGACCTACTCCATATATGTACCTAATACTATAGTGGCTTCACAATAGGTTAATGACAAAATTGTCCTCTGATTTATAAGTATTTGTACTTTGCTCCCCGTTTTTTCAACTTTGACAATAATGTTCTCTAAGGTTGACAAGATCATTGCAAACGACTCCAAAATTAGATGGTTGTTGAAATTTGGACGTTAAGTCATGCCGTTTTGGCATGGGCAAATCAATCCATTCCCCTACCAAAACCCTGAACCTCCATTACTCTCTCTCTCTCTCTCTCTCTCTCTCCTAGAACCCTAAACCCCCATTGCCATACCCCAAAGCAAGCTTCCCTCCGACTGCAAGTAATTTGTCCAGCAACGGCATAAGAAAGAAATTCAACAAATCTCAAACTCTTTTCGGAAGCACCCTGGAAACTCAGTTTTCCTTGTCTGGATAGCAAGATCAGAAGGCGACGAAACGCAGAGCCAGTCCCAATAATATCTGTTGGATTAGATGACTCCACATGATCCGACGGTTGCAATCTAGTTCCAGCGATGCTTCCTCCCTTGTACCACCGGACAGCAACCCGCTTGGTGCCCACGATGTTGCTTAAATTTCTCTGACCTTTGAAGGGAGAGTTGGTCGTTTCCTCTCCCCCTATATATAGCCCTTACACTCTTTTCTTTTTACTTCAAATCTTTCCTACAGCTTCTATAAAGAGTCCTTCACACAGAGATAAAGATCTAGTCATGGTGTCCACAATGAAGCATTGGCTCTAGAACTCATAAGACAACACCTTCTGGACGAGTTCTATTCGGGTGACAGCTTCTTCACTGAACTCTCCTATTTCACCGACGAAAGATTCGTTGATATGAAACCAAAGCTTTCCAGCTCTCAGATTGATTCCTCAAGTTGTAGCTCTACAATCACAGTCTCCGATTGCCTAGGCTCCAACGAAGTTAGTACACCCCCAATCTCTTTAATTTCGAATAGACCAAAACAAATTCTTCAAGTTCGAATCGAAAACCCAAGTAGTTGATTTGACGCAAGAAGAATCGAGTTTCAATGGTAGAAATCTGCCGCTGAAGATTAATTTGCTGTCGGTGAAGAAGTTTGAGGTTTTGGACTTCAGAAAGGTGGTAGAACCGACAGCATTACTTGGGGGTTTAGGGTTCTAGGAGAGGAAGAGAGAGTAGAGAGATAGGAGAATAATTAATATTTAGGGTTTTCAGAGGGTTTTGGTAAGGAATGGATTGATTTGCTCATGCCAAAACGACATGTGCTGTACACATGCAGACTTAACGTCGAAATTTCAACGGCCATCCAATTTTGGAGTCGTTTGTAATGGTTTTGTCAATCTTAGGGAACAGTATTGCCAAATTGAAAACATGGGGAGCGAAGTGCAAATACGTGTAAACATCAGGGGAGAGTTTTGTTATTAACCCCTTCACAATAATCAGACTCTCGAATCAACTCATTTAGAGTTTGTTTATGTTCATTTAGATCAAAGTTCAAAATTGTTTGGTGAACAAAGTGAGTTTGAACATCACCTAGACAATTGATAAACATGCTAGATTTATTGCATAAATGTAATGGTTGTCAATGCTTAATTTTGCAAAAGGTTTTAATTAATTTAATTATATTAAGTGAGCCGAGATCGATCATTAACATGATTATAAACTTGAGTTTGAACATGGAATCTTACTCTAGTGCTCGGCTTATTTTGTTTGATGACATGTTCGTGAGTCAAATACTAATGCATGACTATAGTTGTAAATGAACCGAGTTGTCCATGAATTGCATGTGATTCGTTCTCAAAAGAGCTCGTTCATGTTCATTTTTATAATATATGAACCGAGCATAAACAAAGTTTTAAAACTCGTTGTATTGAGCCGAGCATGAACATTCCAAAGTGTATAATATGTTCAAAATCCAAAAGACATATAACTAATTAATCTTAGCTTTAATTAATTTTAAACTTGGAAGCATTAAAATCAATTAGACAATTAGATCAAGTAAAGTGTAGTTCTTATTTGAAAATAATTGTTTTGAATGAGTACACGAGCTTTCAAGTTTGAGTTCGAATTCGAGTTTGATTTGTATAAATAAACAAACGAATTCGAACCGAACACAAGTTTTGTGAACCGAATCACGAACGAGTTCAAACAAAATTTGGAAGACTAAACGCACATGAACACGAGCACGGCCTGAAATTAAACAAATGAGTTTGAACATACATCTGTTCACCTCGAACTCGATTCGTATGTAGCCCTATGCATGAACATGAGGTTGAACTAAAACTCCAAGCTTTTCATGAACACAACCGAACTCGGATATGGGCCTAATTGAACGAGCAAAGAGTCATATCACAGCTTCTCTACCTCCGCTCATCTATAGCCCGACATCCAATGCATGTGCAACCAAAATAAGGAGAATTATATATAAGGTGGAGAAGTAGTTGACTGTGCGAAATACTTTTCTTACCCTGTTGTTAAGTAATAGCTGGAGAAGCTAAAGATAATGCATGGGCAAATTGGGATCAGGATCATCTGCTATATAGTAAAGGTGTTGTACAACATTTAGCAACAAAAATTTTCACTTAAAGTATTTTGTCACTGTTACTGAAATTTATAATGAAAATTTTGTTGCTAGAAACATATTTAGCAGCATTTTTTTGTCGCTGAAAATATTTTGTCACTGTTATTGAAATTTATAATAACATTTTTTTGTCGGTAAAAATATATTTAGCGACATTTTCTTGATACAACACATCTGTTGTATAGCAATGCAAAAATTGAAAGTAGAAAGTTTTGAACATAAAACCGTGGCTATAACTAGAAAACTAGTAGTCTGAGCAATACAATTTATTTCTTTTTTCCTGAAGGTCTTAAAAATATGAATTTATGCATATTAAACTTGAAAAAAAAATGAAAGTGAGGTTGCACATATTTTAGTACCCTCGATTCCAATAGTTAAAAAGTTAAACATGCAAATAATTACCTATTTTCCAAAAAGCCCTTTTTGTGGGATTTAGAATTTTCTCAATTCCAATCAATTAGGCAATAAGAACTCAAAAGTCAAGTTTCATTCAAACTCAAAATCTCATGCCAAAGAGCGTGGAGGTTCGAGTCCAAAATAGCCTTTCAACTAAAAGCTTTCCCAAACACTTTTTTGAAGGGTTAAGCACTCGATTAGATCTGGCAGTAGAGGTGACCGGTAGTTATTTTTCGTTTCCAAAGAAATAGGTTGAATTTTTTCTTTTTCCAATTTCCCACTTTCCATAATAGTATGTGGGCCACCTATCGCGTCATGAAGTGTGTTACCCAACTTTTGTTTGACTTTATTACTTACTAGCTAATGGATAGTCAAAGTTTCATTCAAACTCAAAATCTCGTGCTAAAGAACGTGAAGGTTCGAGTCCAGAATAGCCTTTCAACTAGAAGCGTTCCCAAACACTTTTTTGAAGGGTCAAGCACTTGATTAGATCTGGCAGCGGAGGTGGGAGTACTTATTTTCGTTTCCAAGTTAATAGGTTGAATTTTTTCTTTTTCCAATTTCCTTCTTTCCATAATAGTATGTGCGCCACCTATCACGTCATGAAGTGTGTTACCTAACTTTTGTTTGACTTTATTACTTACTAGCTAATGGATCGAATGCACAAGAGGCGATGTAATTTTGTCTAAGTGCTAATCATCTACCTCAGCCAAGTCAAATGGGTTTTTTCTAAATATATTTTATCATGTTAAACTTAAAAGACCAGAGACCGGTGTAAGAGACTTCAAACTCGTATTAATATTTACAAAAGGACAAATCTCCTCCATGGTTATAGACACTACTAACCATTATTGTCAACGACACACGATAACTTGCCAACTGCATTTAGTAAATAATCATGAGGAATAATATCTTAAGTACCTCCTATGGGTCTAGAGGGCCAAACGTTGCAAGCTTTTGACATAATCACTGAAGCCCTCCGTCTACCTTCTCATTTCCAGTAAATCAATGAAATTTACTGTGTTCTTTCTTGTAAGTAATCAAGGTTAATGTGATTTGTAAGCCCAGTTTATTTGGTAAAGTTGTTTCAATCCATGAGAGATTCTTTAATTCTCAAGTTATTACTAAATTAGGCGTGCAGTACAACAAAGTATAAATACACATCTTAGAAGAGGTAAATTACAAATTATACACAATCACTACATTACTTGTTCCTTAGCACCTCTTAGGAACAAAAGTGTAATGTGAAGGTTTTATATGGATCGTTGGCATAGTAGCTTTTGGAAGAAACGAAACAATTAAGAAAGGTGAATGAGCCAATAACAAATTCTATGTACAATCTTAAATTATTAATAACTTCATTTTGGACATACTAATAAAACCATGTTCTCCATCTTTTTTAGTCAAATTCTAGTATTCCATAAACTATTCCTCAGGTGATGCTATCTTATAACTCTATCGTTAAGGATCCTTGCGGTTTTTTTTTTTTTTTTTTTAAGCATTATAAAGGAAACAGAAGAAGTAGCTTACATAAGTATGTGCGAGTTTGTATAGTAAGACTTGAGGTAGTTTTAAAAAGTCATTCGTGTGAAAAGTATTTGCATGACATGCAACTTCCACAAACATAGCACATAGAAACTAAGTGACTCCATATTTGATATTGTTGGCTACACAAAAATAATTGTACTGTGGCCTATAAGATTATGGACAGGTGGAACACAAAGAGCTGCACAGAAAAAGTTGCCTAGGGGGACACTAGTTCATCAGAGAAGTGGACATAACTACTAGACAATTATTAAAATTGTCGCCAGTTGTCAAGGTTGATACGACAAGGTTAGGCAGTTCAATATAATTGCACAGGAAATAAAGTTTGTACAAAATTGTATGGGAGAAAATAGTTGTGCTGCGAGAACGAGACAATCGGTAGTAGCAGTTGACAGGCAGTTTCCATGACGATAGACAGTGACGAACCTTCGGCATGACCCGGGGGGGGGCACGGCCACCTTCCGCATGAGTGTTGACAAGAGAAAGAGCTCACAAGTAACTAGATGTGTAAACAATCATATTATATATGTTGGTAAACACATTTGTCAAATCTGTATTTTCTCCACACAAAAAAAGGTTAATTTTTTACATGTGTGTCTATATCCGTGTGTATATTTCTTTGTCCTTGTCATTTTTTTATATACTTTTTAAAAGATAAACTAAGTCACCAAAGAGTATACCCTTATGTGTCCTCACTACATGGTTCTCATCTTGACTGTTCTTTTTATTTTTATATTTCTACCCTGTCGTTAACTCATCCATAAAGTAGCAAATTTAAATAGAGGCAATTAAATTTTTTTATCACTTTTTGGCCTCCCTCGATCACACTTTCTGGATCCGCCCCTGACGATAGACAATAGCAGTTGATAGCTTCTAGATGACCCGTCCCCGTATTCGGAATTCGACCTCCTCCATCCAGGTCCGGGATCTTCCTTCCTTCTCCTATTGAGAAGAGTTTGCAATTATGAAACTGTGAAATGAAGTTCGGTTCTCACAACTGCATGAAGATAGACAGCTATCAGCACAAGCGAGGCGATCGATGGAAGTGGTCAACAAATAGACTGCATGGAGAAAGACAGCTGTCAATAGAAGCGAAGCAATAGATGGCAACGGTTGACAAGCTACTTTCAGCAGAGGATAGGGACGATCAGTTAAAGGCAATTGAAGAATGGTTACGGACAAGCGAGTATAAAAGAAAGAGAAGGGCAAGAGGTAAAGCGTCGTCAAATTCACAAACAAAATCTAACTTGAAGAAATCAAGTCTAGAATGCAATCAGCTTTCTCTTTCTTTTCTCTTTGTCAATTTCCACATGATTTGCCTTGTGTCGTACTTGTATTCGATGCAATCTCGTACATTGTCATACTTGTATTCGATGTACTGTAAAAGTGTTGTTTGTTTTTATGCGCGCATCTTTCATTGACGTGTTAACTATTTTGTCTTTAGTAAGTTTCCATTTCTAACGAAATTCTCAAGTCGAAGAGGCAAAAAGATCTCACACTGTCAATCGATTGTGTCAGAGGTGCATAATTCGATTGTGAATTTGCTCACAGGGCAAATAGGTATGTAAAGTTTTAAGCCTACATTTACCCTTCATCTCTTCTCCTTCCTTTATAAGTTACAGTCTTCGTACTTTTGCCCCCTTTAATTCCTTTTTCTTCTCCTTCCATCTATAATTAACCGAGTTAATTTGCTCCCACCATCACCACACACAGTGCATGCAAAACCTAATCGAACTATATAACCTGGACTGTATGAATAAGAGGACCATTACCTAAAGCAATATTTTAATCAAGGAAAAAATATGTCAGAAAGTTACAATGAGGAGAAAAGGTGAACATAATAGAACTTTTCTTAAACGAACTAAGATCCAAACAACAAAACTGAGACCTTATGGTAAGTTCCTTTGAAAAACCTCACCAGGAAATCTAGTTTGATCTATATGTGACGAAAATAATCGGCCCGTGGTAATTCCCTTTATACAATTATTATTTGTCTTTGTTGTAAGGGAAGATTAGCATGGAACAAATGAGATGTCGCTGAATTTAGGATAAAGTTTAACAATTTGTCGCTTTCACAAAGTTGAAACGCCGAAAGACGTGTGATTCGGGCAAAAATGGAAGAAGATTTGCAATTGTTTCACCAAAAGTCAAGGCATTGAAGGTTAAGGTTATGCCTTCGTCGAGGAGTGTTAAGTTATTATTTGCTCTAAAAGTTTAAGCACAAATCAAGACAGAAATAAATAGAAACTGAGTGCAAATAGCACTATGATAGAGGAAAATCGGATATGCAAGCGAAAAGAATCGAACTCAATAACTTTGTCAAACTAGAGTTCTAATACCATGTTAAGTTACCATATGCTCTAAAAGCTTAAGCTGTTAGAGAATAGACCCAACAATGTTATCATGCTTAATAAGGAGGAAGGTGGCGGGGTCGAGATGCCCCGTAGATTATTGTCCATGGACCGCCTAGAGCCCCGTGCTTTTTTATGGCCTCGCCAATGCTCGCTTCAACCATGCTTGTCACGCCAATAGTCAAAGCCACTACTCTATGAGGTACTTCTTGCTCCATATTTTACACAGAGGAATTAATTTGCTTTGACAAAATGTTTTCAGGTACTTAAATAGAGAAAAAGGCAAATCAATACATTTCATTTTCAAGAAAACTAAGGGGGGATTCTAAAAATGGTCGTCCCTTTCTAGCATATGTGTTATCTAAATAATGATTGACAGAAGTGTACAACTCGAATGTGATCTAGGGTAACCACGTGAAAGTTTTTTTAATATAGACTGAAACGTGGATGTTGCAGATGGTATTGTTGTAGGAATCTTGCTAGAGTTTTTTTAGCAACACCTCTAGTGTTGCTATGTTTAGCGACAAAATATAAGCGGAGCATAATGCACCCTCAGTCATTGACCTTAATAGTTCCACCAAACGTTTTAGCTAAAACATAAGGTTGTATGCGGCTTATCGTCAATGCAATTTTTCGATGTAAATAAAAAAAAAAAGCTGTGTGCTAGAACCCTACACGCTAGAGGTCATAAGTTTCTTGCTAAAATGTTTGTGAGAATATTTGGAAAAAGTGTGGCTGAAGACATGACAGCTGATTTATGTTTATAAACCAATTGCATGCATGTAAATCAGATGACTAAAGATTAGGGCTCTCATTACCTTCCGCTGCTGCTAGCCTCTTGAGTTGTTTTTCTTTTCCTTTTTGGTGTTCTGTATGGTGGCTTATGTATTCATATGTGAGGCGGTTTGTCTTGTTTTATGCTCTGTTCTGGTTTTGTAACTTAAGAGTAAGTAGTAACGTGGTTAAAGTCTAGTGTTAGTTTAATATGTTTACAGAGTAAGGAGGTCAATGTCTAGTTTAATACACCTTGGATCTGTTTTTGTCAAATTTACTATTGAGACTAGTTGGTAAAAAATTCATTTTAGTTACTGTTTGCTCTAAATATTTAATCAAATAAAAAACTTTTTATTAATAAAAGTGGATTGTACAATGTAGGAAAAGTTTTTCTTGCAACATGGGTAGGCTACAAACACCCTCACACGACCCTACCTTCCGTTTAGCGACAATAATGGTAGCGAAATATTGTTATTGCAATGTTAAGTGATGCTCGAAATGGGTTCAGCTTTATCGGAGACAGTTATTTGTCTCTAAATGGTGGAGTCATCCAGCAAAAATTTATCCAACAAATTTGTAGCCTCGTAACACATTAACATATGTAACTCCCTGCCCAGCTTACGTTCAAGTACTCAGTGATTGTCGTGCTACATATCTAATCTTATCTGTTCCGTTTGGAAATGAGTGAAGGCACCCCTGAGTGATAAAATTTGTAGAGAGCCCACGTTCTCCTTCGGCTTAGTCTGTCATGTAACTTTGTTTATTGATGCTGTCGTTGTTCATTGCCCATGGAAGCTGCCTTATAAATTAGGTTGAATAGGAGAGATGATGGTGACTTGGGCCATGTTTATAACCGTACTGTTCCATGCTTATGTACTATATCGTACGTATCACATGCGTCCTCCCTTTAAACCAAACCAACATCGGCAGTCTCATATGCTGGGAATTTGAGAGGTCATTTTGCGCTAGGATCCTCGATTTGAGAAGGTTGAGTGGATCCTTCCCGCTTGCATTTATATTATTTTCCTTTACACTCAGTTTGTGTACTTGGCAGTGTACACTTTGATCTGTCATTCCGTTCAATTAATAACTTGCACGTGAGAAAGAGCTTCAAACATGATACATATTATTTGGTTCATTCTCTAATTTGCAACAAATTAGAGAATGAATTCGTAATAATAGCAAAGACTAAGATCATTTCCCAGACTTCTTTTGGATTTG
>JAVXUP010004079.1:0-42557 GCA_033070095.1 Escallonia herrerae | reverse complement strand
ATGTTCGGTTGCTCTCTTCTTTCTTCTCTCTTTTTTTTTGAATGTCTTGCTTGTTTCGGTTACTTGTGAATGCTCTCCCATTCCCGCTCGTAGAAAGTGACTTAGGAAGCATAGGTTGAGAATGAGTGCCAGCTGGGCAGAAGTTGAGGTAACAGCATGACTTTGTATTGATAGGACGCGGTACAAAACACCATTACACGACTAGTGTAGAACGCTACACAGATCAACAAAAAAAATACAAGTCTGCAAGCAATGTCGCATGTACAAAAATGCTACGAGGGCGCGTTCTATGACGCGACTACACATAATACTTCTTCAGGTAGCGGCCGTTGATGGGGGCGGAGACCTGACCGTCGTCGTGGTTGAGCAGGAGGTACGAGCCATTAGTGCGGGCTTCGTGCACCGTGAAAGGGCCCTCCCAGTTTGGCGTGAATTTAGGAGCTGACATGTTGGCCCGCACATGCTTGGCAGCTTGAAGAACAAGGTCGCCCTCGATAAACGAACGTGGCTTGACGGTCTTCCCATAAGCTTTCGTAAGCTGCTCATGATACTTCTTCATGCGGCGCAGGGCCGTGGCTCGTCGTTCGTCGAGGCCGTCAAGTGCCGCGAGCCGGGCTTCTTCATCTCCGAGACTGCTGCTTAGGGAAAGTCGAGCCGATGGTTCTGCGATCTCGGCAGGTACCACACACTCGTCCCCGTAGACGAGAGAGAAGGCGTGGCCTTTGTCGCTGTGTGCATGGATGTTCTGTAGGCCCAGAGTGCCAGATTCAGTTGTTCGGACCACGACCGGTCGGCGTCATGCACCATTCGCGATAATACTCGTAGCAAAGTCTTGTTGGACGCTTCAGCTTGACCATTACCTTGCGGGTAATAGGGAGTTGATGTGGCATGGCTGATGTTGTACCTTTCCATGAGAGCTCGAACCTCTCGGTTAATGAATGGGGTGCCATTGTCAGATATAATACATCGAGGGATGCCGAAACGACAGATGACGTCGCGTAAGAAGTTGGAAACGGCACCTCCCGTGGCTCTCCGCAGAGGTACGGCTTCAACCCACTTCGTAAAGCGTTCAGTAGCAACCATGATCCATGAATGGCTTCTGGACGGCGGGTGGATGGGGCCGATGAGGTCGAGGGCCCAAGAATGAAATGGCCAAGGTGCTGAGATCATGTGCAAGTCGGATGCTGGCGAGTGTATCCTGTCGGCGTGCCGCTGGCAGGGTTGGCAGCGTCGGACATGCGAGATGGAGTCGGATTCCATAGTCGGCCAATAATACCCCAATCTTAGTAATTCTGCATACAGCTTCTGGGAGCCTTGATGTTCACCACAATCACCATTGTGTACTTCGTTAATGACTTTGACCACTTGGGCACCTTGCAAGCATCGCAGGGTGCGTCCCGAAAATCCCTTGCGAAATAACTCGCCTTCCGTCACAAAATACCTGACTGCCTTGCGCTTGATGGATCGTGCTGAGCCGCGGTCAGGTGGTAGAATCCCGTGGGATAGATACTGGATGAAAGGCTGGCGCCAGTCACCCTCGATGTCAATGACAAGAGCTTCGGCACCGTCGGGTGCATACAGGCACTCGGGACAATCCTTTTGTATATCCGAGGCGTCCTTGGCCATGGATGGCCAATATAATCCCATACGCTGGAGGCGACGATACAGAGGGGGACCGTCGAAGCCACAACACTTCTGGTGGCCGAGCTGTAATTTGTGTTTTGCCTCTTCCGGTGCCAAACATCTTGCTAGAGTGCCTCCGGGACACCGCCTGTATAAGACATCTCCCATCATTGAAAAGTCTGTAAGGGTGGAGGCATGAGCAAGAGATGGCGCTTTAAGTTTGTCGATGATAGGTTGCCTCCAATCGTCCGCAGTAACGTCCCTCGGGACTAGGTTCAGTGCTGTGCATGGTTCCATTCTCTTGACGATGGTTAGCATCCGTTGTTCACCATCGACCTCTATCTTTGACGCGATCGTGGCCAAGCAGTCCGCATGTCTGTTGTGGCACCTATTGTGATGTTCATACTGGACATGACCGAGTCTTCCTTCCAAGTGTTGCACCAAGGCACGATAAGGTGCCAAGGCTGGTTCTTTGACCGCGAACTCCCCGTCCGCCTGCTTCATGACCAGATTTGAATCTCCTTTCACACACAGCGCCTTAGCCCCCATACTGACGGCGATCATGAGGCCAATGACAAGTGCCTCGTATTCAGCTTCGTTGTTAGACACCGGGAATGCAAGTTTGAAGGATAATGAAGTGGTAACACCGTCTGGTGCCCGCAAGACTATGCCGGCACCCCCTTGCCGGAGGGGCGTGCCATTGGGGCCTTTGCTAGTGGCAGAGCCGTCGAATTCAAGCGTCCACAGTCCATCGATGTCGGTGATGAGGGCTGTCTCCTCCCCCGGCAGTTGATCCGATATCGGTTCATATTGTTGGCGTGGGAAGAAGGCCAGGAGGTCTGCGAGTGCTTGGCTCCGCAGAGCTGTAGGATTCTTGATAGATAAACCGAATTCGGCCAACAGCAGCAACCACCGTGTGAGTCGGCCAGACAGGGCGGGACGTGTAAGCATGTAACGGAGCGGGTCAGCCTTGGTGACGAGTGTGATCTGATGCGCTAGAAAGTAATGTCTGAACTTCTGTGAGGCGTACACCAAGGCTAGACAGTGTTTCTCGAGCTCGGAGTAGTTGGCTTCGGGCCCTCTGATCACTCTACTGAGGTAATAAACAGGACGCTCGACACCTTCGACTTCTTGGGCAAGCAAAGCCCCGATGGATCTGGGTGTGGAAGTCAGGTAGAGTAGGAGTGGGATGCCTCGTTGTGGTACGACCATGGTTTGCGGTGACATGAGGACCGCCTTAATCTGTTCAAATGCTTGCCGTTGGGGCGCGCCCCAATTCCACGGTGCGCTTTTACGCGTCAAGTGTTGAAATGGCGTAATGAGCTCGGCCAGTGCGGGTATGAAGCGTCGGAGGTAAGAGACCTTGCCGAGGAAGCTCTTCAGTTGCTTTGTGTTCTTGGGGGGGGGCATTTCTTGGATGGAGGCTGCTTTCGAGGGGTCAACGTCGATGCCCTGTCGACTGACCAAGAACCCGAGGAACTTGCCGGAGGAGACTCCGAAGGCACATTTCAATGGATTCATCCGCATGTTATACTGGCGGCAACGATCAAAGACCGCTTGAAGGTCGGTGAGGTGATCACTTTCCTTCCTGGATTTGATAATAAGATCGTCGACATAGTCTTCCACAGTATGGTGTATCATGTCATGGAATATTGCTGTCATAGCCCTTTGATACGTAGCTCCCGCATTCTTGAGGCCGAAAGGCATAACTTTCCAACAAAAATTACCCATAGGAGTGCGGAAGGCTGTCTTGGCGCTGTCGTCGGGGTTCATGCGAATCTGATTATAACCTGCGAACCCATCCATGAAAGATAAAGTTTCATATCCGGCGGCGGCCTCCGTGAGCATGTCGATATTGGGTAGTGGAAACTCGTCCTTGGGGCACGCCCTATTCAAGTCCCGAAAGTCGATACAGACGCGGACTTGGCCATTCTTCTTTTGTACAGGGACGACATTAGCCAGCCAAATAGGGTGAGTGATAGGTTCGATGAAGCCTGCGCGCAGGAGGCGTTCAATCTCTTGCTTGATTTTCAATTCGAGCTCGGGGCGGAATGTCCGCGGGTGCTGTCGGCTAGGGATAGATCCGGTAGCAATGTTGAGATGGTGTGTGACTAAGGCAGGATCCAGTCCGGGCATCTCATTGTAGCTCCATGCTAAGACATCACGATACTCGTGTAGGAGGGAAACCAATTCCTCTCTTCGGCCGGGGGCGAGTTTTGTGCCAATGTAGGTGTGCCGCGGTTCTTCGCCCGGGTCGGCCAGGTTGATTTCTTCAATATCTTCAGCCTGAGGTCGAGGGCCATCCTCATAGCAAGGTGGTGCCGCGCCGGGGGTGAGGTCAGGATCTGGCTGGCAATGCTCGGCCGTGCGGCACCATTCAGTCTCTCCAAGGGGGTCGGGGTCGAGGGGGTCTGAGGAGGGACCGCCTGGAGCCCCTGCGTACCGTCATAATTGATAGATGATCTTGCCGTCCTTGACGATACGTCGAAAGGCCGGCTCAGCCTTTTGCTTCTTGGACTTGGGGGAAGAAGGGGGGGAATTGGTCGTGGCAGCAGGCGGAAGCGGTGGGGTTGACCCATTATTCTTGTTACTTCTCCCGGTTTTGTCCTTGGGAAGCTTGTCCCCGCACAGCTCATCCCAGGTCGGCAGCCTGGTAGAATGTACATGAGTAGCATTCTCCCCATCCTCGGCGAAATTAGTGAAGAAGGAGGCCTCGGCGAAATAAGACTCGGCGCATTCAAAGGGGGCTTTGGTTGCAGGGATTGTCATTGCTACCTCATGTCCCGTAGAACCGGCGACCAGCTTCACACATTGATGGTATGTTGAGGGAACGGCCTTGTTGTCGTGGATCCATGGTCTCCCGAGCAGGAGGTGAAAGGCAGACTCGCTGTCTATTACGTGAAAAGTAGTGTCGCGACGGACAGTTCCGACCATGAGGTCGACGGTGATATGGCCGAGGGTCGACTGAGGACCCTGTCCAAAGCCGGTAATATTGACGGGGTCACGGATGATTTTCCTTGGGGGAATGCCGGCCTGTTGCAGGGTGATGAGGGGTATGATGTTGATCGAGGCGCCGCAATCAACCAAGGCACGACGGAAGCCCGTGCCATTAACAGTACACTCTAAAAACAGCGGCCGATTGTGATGCTCGATCGGCGGAGAGTCTTCATCCGAGAAGACTAAGGCTGTAGAGGGGATGTGACGTAATTCAGCCTGGGCGGCGAAGCATTCGGAACCGAGGCCGGTGGTGACCTCGAGCAGGCAATTGGAAAGGTAAGTCCGGGCGGCGGGTGAAAACCCCATTTCATCAAAAAAACTTTTGATCTTCGTCATCTGTCGTTGGGGAGGCATCGACTGCTTAGCTGGAGGAGGCACGAGGGTCAGTGTGGGCTCTGCCGGGGCTTCGTGGATTACAGGCTCGACATGGTCAGTGACAGCCATAAGGGCCTGGTGCCCCCTACTGTTGCGATGCGGTGGGTAGGGATCTTTGCGCACATCGTTATTTTTCCGTAGCTGCAGGTCGCCCGACGCTACCTTCCTTGCAAAGATGGTTCGCAGTGCATTGCAATCTTTGAGCGGATGGCCAATGGCTCGATGGAAAGGACAGTAGGTGGGCCTGGCCTTTTCTTCGTCTGTGATATTGGTCCGCATTGGTGGCAGTTGGAAATTTTTGTCATGCGCCACCCATTCGGCCAAGAGTTCCTTCACTGTATTCAGGTCACAGGGATAGTTAGGTGCGGGTCTTTGTTGCCTTCGCTTGTCGGAGCCTTGGTTCACATCTGGAAGCTGACGCTTGAAGCCTGCATAGTTGTTGTTGTCGTTGCTACGTTGAGTGATAGGTGCATCTGCTGAGGCCAACAGCGTACTTTGCGGTCGAGGCTTCCATGACTTGACAGGACCAACTGTCTCGTAAGTTCGTCGGGCTGCCTCCTTGAGGTGTCCCCATGACCTTAACTGTAGGTTCTCGATATGCACTCGGTAGACGTCAATCATATTTTTGATGCATATGGGAACCAACGTTTCGTCTTTGCTGAAATCTGTGCACTCAAGGCACTTAAGATGAAAACGATGCACATACTTATTCAAGTCTTCCCCCTGGTTCTGGCGAATGCCAGCAATATCAACGATAGTCACGCGCTCGGTCTCGTAATGAAATTTGTCTAAGAACAGCTGGACCATGTCGCCCCAGGTGTGGACGGTCCCTGCGGGGATCTGGTGATACCAAGTGTAAGCCAAGCCCGTAAGGGACTTGTGGAATTCTCTCAACTTCAAGCTGCTTCCTGTACCATACTGCTCCAAGGAGCCTGCAAACCTTGTTAGATGCTCACGGGCGTTTCCCTCACGTCCGTTGAAGAGCACAAAGTTTGGTTGCTTGTACTTGATGGGGTAGGGTGCGATGGCGATATCATTAGCGTATGGGGCGTGTCCGGTTAGACGGGTTGAGGAGTCCGGCTCGGGATTCCTCGACAGGCGACGGACAAGGGCCTCCAAATCTGACTGAGTGACATAGTTGGAGGATGGTGCCTCATTGCCGGTCAAGGGGTGATGACCGCCTGGTGCGTCGCGAGCCCCCGAGCCCCCAGATGGCACGGCTTGATGAACGGGGACATGGGAGGGTTGGTATGGTGCAGGTGCTGGCAGGGGCAGCTGTGCGAGGGCAAGTGTGGGTTGGCGAGACATGCCCATCACTTGGCCGGGGGTTTGGTGTTGCTCAACTGGATAGGGATTAGGTTCCATCTCAATGGAGTCATGCGTTTCGGAGGAGCTTCTTGCCGGCGTCAGATGAGATGGTGTGACAGCGGGGGGAATCTGCTGCAAGACTGGCCCGAGATCCGTGTGTAGCTTGCGGGGCGGCACTGCAGAAGGAGATATGTCGGCTACCGGCAGCGACGGTGTTGCGAGCCCTACCGCCAAGGGTCTAGATGTCCAAGGCGGCGGTAGTCGCGACACTGGGGCCGGGGCGATGTCAAAAGCTGGCCCCGGTCCTGAAGGCTGGATTGACGGAGCGGCCTGCTGTGAGGACAGGGCTTGTATGGATTTTTGCATGTCCATAATGGCGGCTAGTAGAGTGGTCTGTGAATCTTGCAGCGTGGTGATGGTCGGAGTGAGTTGCTGGATGGCTGCATTTACGAGCACTTGTACGTCGGGGGTAGTGGTCGGCAGCTGGTCTCGGAGCCGCGCGGCGCTAGTCTCCTCCTGATCACCGAGGTGGTGTTCTTGCAGGGCGGGGTTGGGTCCTTGGCTGGTCGCCCTAGTAGCTCTCCGTTGCACAGGCATAATGCCTAAGTCCGGAAGGTATGCAAACCGCAATACGATGCTCACCTCCCCAGCGGAGTCGCCAAAATGATGGTGCCGGAAATGGTTCGATGATACGTGGAGGTGCCACAAAGGATGCGGTCTGAGTTGGCTTCCAGGTAGGCAACGTGGGAGACAGCAAGGACGGCGCAAGGGCCGAGGACAAGGCTCCCCAGACAGGTCGTGAGGGGTGGCAGTGCTGCGCAGGCAGGGTGACGATGAACAGGACCGACAGTCTGCAGTCCGTAATGAGGGTATGGCGTCCAGGGTCCGTAGACGGGAGTTCAAGTGTATTTCTCTCACTAGAATTCCAGAGAGAATGTTTCCTTTAGAGAGAGAAAGTGAAAAGTCCAAATGAGAATCCGATCCTTGAAAAAGCTCCAAAGTCCACTATTTATAGGCAAAAATGTGCATGTGTCATAAGTTGACATGTGTCGCCCCCTGGGAACGACACGTCACCAGGGGGCCAACGCACTGACCCTTCGTTGGACTGCCGGTTCCTAAGTTCGTGCTGCCCTGCCCTTGCAACATCTCTCTGCCTGTCTGAGGAGACTGATCATGCCGCGGTAGCATGGTCAGAGTAGCCCGTTGCCCCAGCCTCCAGTCCAAGCCCTTACTGAATCCCACAGGTCTGGCAGCGGCGGGGAAGACCCGACGCCCAGCTGCCAGGTGGACTAGGCAAGATGCCCTTCCGAAGACCTGCTCCCGTCTCCGAGTGACCCGGGGGTCATAGTCCTTAGGGGTGCCGACGCGAGCCCCCAGTGCCAGAGCACGTAGGCTAGTCACGCAGGCACCCTGGCGGAGATAGTGTCCTGGAGGAGTAGCCTATCCCGTAAGCATATAACATGATTGCAGCGCATGGGGCGCGGTTGAGTGCGGGCGACGAGGGTCGCAGAGTGATCTCCGAGCGACGAGGGTCGTTGCGTGGATGGCGCGCGACCGTGAGCGACGGTTGTCATGGCGACAGAGCGGCCACAAGTGACGGTCATCGAGACTACGGGCGACGGTCATCGCGACGAAGGGGCACGGCCGAGAGCGACGGTTGTCGCGACTATGGCGGAGTGCGGCCGCGAGCGACGGTCGTCGTGACAATGGGGTGGGGTCAAAGGTGACGGCGTCGGTGTTCAAGGCAGGTGGCCGACCCCCATGGGGTGGCCGACCCCCAAGGGAGGCCGACGCTTGGGGGAGGCCGAGCCTAGAGGGAGGCCGACCCCCGAGGGTGGCCGACCCTTGGGGGAGGCCGACCCTAGAGGGAGGCCGACCCCTCGGGGTGGCCGACCCCTCGGGGTGGCCGACCCCCCAGGGTGGCCGACCCCTTGGGGGAGGCCGACCCCTTGGGATGGCCGACCCCCAAGGGAGGCCGACCCCTTGGGATGGCCGAGCCCCAAGGGAGGCCGACCCTTGGGGGAGGCCGACCCTAGAGGGAGGCCGACCCCTTGGGATGGAAGGCACGCCGAAGTCGCTTCACGAATGGTTCACGTGACTTGAGCATGCGTTGCTTTGACCGGCCCTCGAGCGTTGAAAAGTTGACCGCTGACTGGGTGATGTGTCGTGCAAAGTGGGTCCCTTGGCGGGTCTTGGGGTGCGACCAGAATAGGGTATGAACACCTGGGCATTTGGCTCATTCCCTTATTGTTTCTCCTTTTAGGTGATCAGTAGGTGAAACTTTGGGATTGAAGGGCTAGCTGAGTGATCAAGAGTTAGCTTCCTTTGTTTCAGAGTCAGTACTGATATTTTAAGAGTAATGATTGAGACAGTTTGTTCTCATTTAGGTTTTATTTTGGGAAACTCCGTGTTGGAGAACTTGAATTGTACAAAGGCTTGGGGCCACTATGTTAGATATTGATATATTTTTGAAAATTATTAGTGTATGCTCTGATTTTTCATTTTGGAGTCTTTTGATAATTATAAGATTTTATCTGATTTCTGTTTATTTGACATTAATGCTCCGAAAATAAATTCGGGGCATTACAATAATAGATTTGATGCTCTGCCCCACTTTTATAATAGTTATGTCATCGACGTATTTGGGTCTTGGTTTAAGGATGTGTTCGGATCCTCGAGTTGGAGGCGTTACAGAATGGTATCAGAGCTTAGGTTTGAGGTTATGTAGACTCAAAAGCCTAAGATATATGTGATTGGGATTAGACTTTGAAAATTTAGAGAATTCAGTTCACATTAGAGCATAAGATTGAGATTTGGCCATAAGCTTTAGAACTGGGTCAAGTACGCAATAGTAGAACGAATGTTGGTTGTCTTTGGAATTCAATACTTTTAAGTGTTAATCAAATAGAATAATTGAAGGATAGGACTATGATCTTTTGATGTCTATAAGTAACTCTATCAAATACTGTATGGAAAAGATTGTGATCTTGACATACAAGTGATGTAGGTATATATATATATATATATATATATATATATATATATATATATATATATATATATATATATATATATATATATATATATTTGTACTGAATTTGAAAGAAAAATTGGCATTACTAGACCCTGATGCCACTTTTTCATTTGTTTTGATGTCCTTTTGCGAGCACCTAAATGTTGAACCTAGAAACATGAAACATGGCTATTTGTAGTTAACCTTATGGAAAACCCTGTGGTGGCCCTATTGTTTATAATTCCAGCCCCATCAGTATTGATCATTGATATTTAAGAGTTGACATAATTTTGTTCTGGATATGAAACACTTCGATAAAATTTTGGATATGGACTTATTGTCCTCCAATCATGTCAAGATAAATTGCTTTAGTAAAGAGGATGGTTAATGATTGTGATCTTCTGTGATTGGCTCTAATAACTAGTAGTTATAGGCTATAGAGGTCTTAATTGAGAGATATAAATGATGTGATAGTTTAGAGACTTAAACTTTGGTGGATGCGCGATATATGTGAAATTAAGATAATGTGTTTCTCTATAAATGGATTTAGTGATAGTTTGGACCGGTTTGTTTTGAAGCATCAGAGTGTGAAACGGAAGTGTGGTGGTCTTTTGGTAAAACGTGTAATCCATACTAGATGAGTCAAAGTACTATTCTTCAAGGGATATCTAAATGGTTTATTATTTTGGTGTTAGACTAAAAATAGAGGAGGAAAATATTGATCATTAGGTGATCTTATGGTTTAGTTTGTAATTGCATAGACATTATGTCGTTGTAATTTTAGTTAAGCTTTAGATATTGAGTTTGTGGCCTTTTGTAGCTGACATATATGGGCAGAAAATTTGAGTTTGATGTTGTCTTAAGTAACCGTGTGTTTGAAGTAATCAAATGTTTCTGGGTATAGAATGTTAGAATATTCGGTGTTGGCGATTTGATCATGGATAATCATATTTGAAAGTCTAACATTGTGGGAGATGCATTGGGCAGAAGCCGTACCACTAACTTAGCAACTTTAATTGCTAGTTAGCCTTAGTTGTCAGCAAAATGTGTTTTAGAGAGTATTAAGATGACACCATTTGTGACTTTATATATGATGATATAGTGTTGGGGTGGTGATGACAATGGAAGTAAAAAATTTAAGTTTGGACCTAGTATAACATGTCACACGGGAAGAGAAATTGCTTAGTACACACCTTAGGCTTGAAGTTAAGCGTGTTATATAGATTGTGTGATTGTGTAAAGTATATGGTTTGGTATATTATCAGAGTAACGAAGTGGAAGCGTGATGCATTAGAGATTGATTTCATTTGTTGAATTTTTAATGTCATAATTTGGCTCAGTATATTTCGTAGGCTAGTTAAGCCATACATATTTCAAAGTTAGAATATCAGTTATAGTATAAGGAATGTAATGACTCGTATTAGAAGGCAAGAAGTTACTTTTGATAATCAAGGAACATTCAATTTTGAGGATGGAATTATTTTTTTTTGGGGGGGGGGGGGGGGGAAAGAATGTAATATCCCAGATTTTTGGGTTCAAGCGTGGATTCCTTTTGCCACGTGTCAAGGGTCTGGTGGCCCCAAACTTGTTGACAAGGTCCTTTGTCCCCGCAATTTTTATCCCCTTCGATTTTCACTAAAAAAAAACATCTTTTGACAATGTCTCATTCATCCAACCTCCGATTGAATTGATTCTCATCGACTCGTATTTTCGTTCTCTTTTGTTTGAGTCTACAGTGACTATTTTTAGACTTGGAATGAATAGTATTTGCTTCAGATGAATAGTGTTTGCTTCGGATGAAAAGTGTTTTAAATCGAGAATGAAGCAAGGACTGAAGGATTGAGCCAAAATGGAAGACTTTTTGTCGAATGAAAAAGCAAGTTTGAGGAGGGACGATTTCACGGTTGAAGAATTCAGTCGAAAGAAACACCTTTTTCCTTCAGAGGAAAGTTTAATTTGTTTCAATATAAATAGTTTTTTTATTTCTTTCCAACCCTTTTTGTTATGTGTTTCTCTTCCTTTACGACTGAGAGAGAGAGAGAGAGAGAGAGAGAGAGGGAGAAGGCTTGGGAAACTCTTTAGATTCTAAGATGGTGCTTGAAGATTTCATTACCAAAAAGCTCGATTTAGGTAAGGGATTGTAAGTTCTTGCAGTGGTAAAAGGGTCTAAAGTTTTCTTTCCTTAAATCGGAATCATCATTGAACCCAATCCTATTCGACATGCGATCTCACCTACGAAATTGCACATCTCATTGTTTGTTTCTGATTTAATTGAGCTATATATTTTGTATGGCTTGATTGGATTGTTTGTAAGGGATTTTATTGCTTCTTCTTGTGGCAAGGGTATACTTCTTCATTGGAGTTGATCAATCTTGTTTTATAGCTATGGTAAGGGAAATCTCTCATTTTAGTGTGGTAAAAGATCATCCATGAAAACCTGCTCATAGGCTCCTTGCCATCTCTGTTTGTTCATCTATTGCATAAGTTTAAAAATTCAATTTGAATTATCCTTGAAACCATTGCACTTTGTAAGATTTTACTCCTAAGAAGTTGAATTGGTACTAGTGCTGTCCACCTTGATTTTGTGAAGAATTTACTTGCCTCTAATCCATCCACCATTACATGTTCATATTTCATTTTAATGGCCATCATCCACTTATTTTGTTTCCAGCAGTTGAATTGATTAATTTCTTGAATTGTTCCTGTAATGCTTTTACCATGTAATCCTGTATTATATGTGCTTGTGTTCTCTATTCAATTGTCAATCTTCCTACCCACTTAGTTGATTATTTTTTTAATAGCTTAATTTGGCTGATATTTGTTCCCAACCTATTTTGGTCATACAAAAGGGTCCACTAGGGGTCCCGCTTTTTGCAAACACGTCAGCAGATGCAACAGCCATTTTTCCAACGTATCGAGCCGGTCAGGGCGCGCACGCTCAAGTCACGTGCGTCTTTCGCTCCGCGCTCCTTGTGCATGACTTAGACAATTTATTTAGTGTTGACGTCACTCACGCTACCACGATCGTCACGCCGAGACCACCCGAGCACATTTTCACCAAAAACGTCAACCGACGGCGCAATCGGAGCGACGGGGTCAAGGGGCAAAGGCGTTGGCCAACCTTATGGGGTCAGCCTCGACCTCCCCCAAGGCCAAGGACATGGGATCGGCCTTGGCCTTCATGGGGTCGGCCTCGGCCTCCATGGGGGGGTTGGCCTTGGCTTTTCCCCCTGTTGTTCACTTTACGCGCGCAGTCCTTTTCGCACCTTGTCCGTTCCGTACGCTTTGTAGGTGACTTGGACACTTTGTTTGTCACGTGGTTACGACTCATGACAACACGCTCGTCCCAACACAACTTTTAGATTCGTCATTGCCCATCAAAACACTTGCCGTCGGCGCGCCCAAAGTTCACCGAAAAGGGGGAGTGGCCTTGGCCTCCCTTCATGGGAGTTGGCCATTGGCCTTGGCCACCCCCTAGGGTCTACCTCAGCCTCCCCAAGGGGTCGTCCTCAGCCTTCCCAGGGGTGATCGCCTTGGCCTTCCCCCATTTGTTGGCCTTTGGCCTCCCCTTCCATGCCCACCTGTGCTTTTGGGTCTTTGCACCTCTGCGATGGTCACCGATGCTCGTCCACCAATGTCGCGATGTCCGTCGCCCGCAGTCAAGCATCACCCGGCAATGACAGTTGCCCAAAGTCATGCACTACCACAGAATGACCCGTCGCCGACAACTGTGTGCCATCACTCTAACTTTGTCATTACTGAATATTGCACTTGTTATTTTGGTATAACATGCACACTTGGCTCACACCCCATCTCTGGGGCACCGGACGCGCACATGTGCAGCGTCTCCGCGACGTTCGTTGCCTCACCTGTGCGCCATCTTCATGATACGCACCCCCGGCACCAACTATTGCTCCGCAACGTTCGTCGTAGCGCCCGTGTGCCACTTTCATAACAGGTGCCAGTGGCACCTAGTATTGCTCCGCGATGTTCGTCGCCGCACCCGTGCGCCATTGTCATGATACGTGCCCCCGGCACCAAGTATTGCTCCACGACGTTCATCGCCGCGCCTGTGCGCCATTCTCCTGATACGTGCCCCGGCACCAACTATTGCCCCGCAACGTTCGTCACCGCGCTACTTTCATAACATGTGCCCCCGACACAAGGAATTGTCTCGCGACGGTTGTCGCTGCTCCCATGCGCCACAATCATGTTACATGCTTCCGGGGGGCTCCGTTCGTAGTGCTCCGGCACGAGGTGTAATACCCTACTTTAATCTAACTGAGAATTAGATTAATCAAGGGCATGATTTTTATCGATATTATTATTTTTATCGATAATAAACTAATTAGAAAAAAAATGGGAGGTTAGTTTGGCCTTGGGGGTCAAAATATAATTTTTGAAAGTTAAGGGGGCAAAAATGTAATTTTGAAAAATGGTGAAAGGGATGCATATTTTTATTAAGTAGTAGTATCTTTTTGGTAATGATTAGGTGTTAGGGGGGGTTGAATGAGGGGTTTATGTGGTCTTGGGGTCAAAGTGTAATTTTTCTAAAGTTATGGGGCCAAAGTGTAATTATATAAAGTTTGGAGGCTAAATTGCAAATTTTGAAAATATGCCCTAAGTGTCAAATTGTTGCAAAACGTGTCCCAAGGAGATGCCACCTCCTACTATAATTTTTGATGACTAATGGAATTTAAGAATAAACTAATGGATGGAGTAAATAAATATAAAAGATAAGGAAAAGGAAGTTCGGGGGAGGAAAGTTGAAATTGGGGGAAAGATGAGAAAAAGAAGCAGGCAGAACAGTAGCAGGAAACAAAAGAAAACAGAGGGAAGCAACTGAGCTTCGGGGGAGGGAAGATCATGGAGAAAAACAAAAAAAAAATCGTGGGAATGCCAAGGTAATTCCTCCTTTATTGTGTGTCCGATTTAGTGTGTGATATGTGTGTGTCGCTGTGTGGGGGTGTGTTTAAGTGTCCTGTGTGTGTATGGGAGTGAAGGGGGAAGGGAAGTAGCCGTGGGGAAGGGCTGCTAGGGGCACGGGGAGTGGTCGTTGCCTGTGGGGATGCAAAACGTGGGAAAAGGGGAGAGGAAGAAGGAGTGGGCAGTAGCTGGTGCTGCTGTCGTGCGGCTGCCATGCATGGGTGCAGGGGAAAAATGGTGGAGGAATGGAAAAGGAGGGAAGGGGGGGCTAGGTGAGTGGTGAGGGGAATGGAAATGTGGTAGAGGTGTATGTGGGTTCATAAATTGAATTGGGGACTGAAGGGAGAATAAAACCCATGGCCAGAGGAGATGAGACGTGGCTTTGAGGAGGAAGAAGAAGAACAGGGTGAACAGTGTACGTTTTAATCCAAAATTAGGTGAATAATGACGGTAAGTGTCACTAAAAGTGGAAATTAGTTGAGCAGGTTGAACACGAATTTTTAAAAGAAGTTGGGTCCCGATTTAGCCAAAGTGTGAAAAGAGACCCCAGTTATTTTTAGGAGACCTATATCGTGGAAACATTTCAGATTTTTCCAAGGTCGGGAAGAGGGTGAACGGACACAGAAAGTTTGAAACTTTGCACTGAAATTTAAAATATCAAACGAGCACGGTTTCACGTGAAAATTTTATGAAAACCTTAAGATGTAGGGAAGTTCCATTTCTCAGGATTTCGGGTCATTCCAAAGTTGTTAGCTATTTTTGGCTGAACGGATTTTTAAGCGCTCGGTCTAGATACCGTTCGAGATTTTTGGGCAAAAATTTTTTAAAATACTTTTTAGCTCAAGAATGAATTTAGAAGGCTTAAAATAGCGTTTTAAAGCACTTTTGAGATTTTTTTGATACCGAGAACCCTCATGGGCATTTTGGTAATTTGCCTCTCGGAGAGGGGTATTTTGGTAATTTTTCTAGTAAAGTTTTTGAAAGGACTTGTTAGTCCGGGAAGGGGTGAAAGTCACCTGAACAGTTGTTTTAAAGTAGTTTTGAGATGTTTGTTATGGCGATGGCCGCCAGGGGGTGTTTTTCGTAATTTTGCATAAGTCAGGGGGTGTTTTGGTAACTTTCCCTTTTAAAATTTATGAGGGAATATTTGATCCATAAATGATGCAGTACATCAGAGAGGTATTTTGGTAATTTTCCAGGTTGGCGCTAAATTTTTGGGAACGAGCAATATTATGCGTCCGGAGTGGTGGGAAGTGAGGAATGTTGTTAATAAACTTAAATAATGGGAGTGGTTATTGTGAACAATTATATGGGAAGGGGTAGAATAAGGAGTGCGTATATGTTGAATGATATCTAACAAACAGAGTATCATTTGACTAGGTGATGCAGCTTGTTGAGATCAGAAGTTGCGAGTTGCTTCGGCTATAAGCCAATGAGGTAAGGATAATGCGGTTCTCATATGCTAATTCATTGTTTTGATTAGCATGCTATGTTGATGACATGTTGTTATTGGTCACCGGTAGGCATTGTGACCGGTATAACATATTTGAATTGTGCTGTTGAGGACTTAGGGTAGAATAAATTCCTTTAGTCTGCCCGGTTGATAGAATTTAGTGAGGGGCATCTCTTCTGGCAAGTTCCTCGACTTTTCGGTCAGTCGACAGGGCATCGATGTTGACCCTTCCAAAGTTTCCTCCATCCAAGAAATGCCTCCCCCAAGAACACAAAGAAACTGAAGAGCTTCATCGATAAGGTCTCTTACCTCCAACGCTTCATACCCGCATTAGCTGAACTCATCACTCCCTTTCAGCATTTAACGCTCAAGAGCGCACCGTGGAGTTGCGGTATGCCCCAACAGCAAGCCTTCAATCAAATCAAGATGGTCCTTATGTTGCCACAGACCATGGTAGTGCCCCGGCAAGGCATACCACTCTTACTCTACTTAACCTCCACGCCCAGGTCCATATGGGAGTTGCTTGCCCAAGAGGTGAATGGGGTGGAACGTCCAGTCTATTATCTCAGTCAGTCGATTAGGGGACCTGAATCAAATTATTCCGAGATTGAGAAGCATTGCCTAGCCTTGGTATATGCCTCAAGAAATTTAGACATTACTTTTTGGTGCACCAGATCACACTCGTCACCAAGGCTAATCCATTACGGTACATGCTTACACCCCCTGCCCTATCTGGCCGTTTTACCCGTTAGTGTTGCTCTTGGCTAAGTTTCGCTTATCTATCAAGAACCCTACATCTCTACAGAGTCAAGCACTTGCTGACCTCTTGGCTTTCTTCCCGCGCCCCAACAATATGAACCGACCTCGGTCCAGTTGCCTGGGGAGGAGACTGCCTTGATCTCTGACATCGATGAATTATGGACCCTCGAGTTTGACCTTGGTCCTTATCTTTCAAGCTGGCGTTCCCGGTGTCTAACAACCAAGCTGAGTATGAGGCACTTGTTATTGGCCTCATGATATCCATTAGTATGGGGGCTAAGTCATTATGCGTGAAAGGCGATTCAAACTTAATAATGAAGTAGGCCGATCAGGAGTTTGCAGTCAAGGAGCCTGCCTTGACTCCTTACCGTGCCTTGGTGCAGTACTTAGAAGGAAAATTTGGACATGTCCAATATGAACATCACAACAGGTGCCACAACAGACATGCTGACAGCTTGGCCACAATAGCATCAAGGATAGAAGTCGACGGTGAACAACGAATGCTAACCATCTTAAAAGGACCGAGCCTTGCACAGCCTTGAACTTGGTTCCGAGGGACACTAGCATAGATTATTGGAGGTAGCCGATTGTCGATTTCATACAGCTGACCCAAGGAAACCGTTCGATTAAGGAATACGA
This sequence comes from Escallonia herrerae, assembly GCA_033070095.1. NCBI lineage: Eukaryota > Viridiplantae > Streptophyta > Magnoliopsida > Escalloniales > Escalloniaceae > Escallonia > Escallonia herrerae. The sequence continues at coordinate 25,464 of JAVXUP010004079.1, read as the reverse complement.
GGTAGAATTCACTAAGTTGTCTCGTTACGCTACCCACTTAGTGGATACAGAAGTCAAATGAGCAAGGAAGTTTGAGAATGGACTGAGGCTCAGTATCCGGTCTCGTATTTTGACATTAAGGCTAGGGACTTATGCTAAAGTGGTGGATAGAGCCCTAATTGCGGAAAGGGACAGTGAGGACTTGTACCGGATGAGGGACCAACAAAGGAAGAGAGCCAGAAATAACGAATCTCAAGGAAACAACATGTTCGGAGATACCTCCAAGAGCCCAAAACCTCAAGAAGGAAACAGAGGAGTACAGACTCAATGGTGGAATGAACAAAGACAGGGATCCGGTAATAGGGTACCACCACAACAAAGAAATGAACCAAGGTGGAACGTTCAAAGGAATCCGACAACTGAGAAGGGTGGACAAATGGGAGCACCAAAATGTAACAGATGCCAGCGCTTCCATCCAGGGCAACCATGTCGGTGGGGGACGAACATATGTTTTGAATGTGGGCAAGAAGGCCACATAGCTAGGAATTGTCCTAAGGCGCGACCTCAAAATCAGGTGAAGAATGATGCAACAAAGCCTAGGGGAACGTCGAGAGTTTTTTCTATGACTCAGCAGGATGCACAAGCTTCGGACTCGGTGGTTACCGGTACACTTCCTGTTTCCTCCATATTTGCAAAAGTATTGTTTGATTCCGGCGCTACACATTCCTTTGCATCACATGCTTTTATTAAACGCTTGGACAAGCACCTAGAACCATTAGATTCGCCGTTATGCATCTCCACCCCAATGGGGGACTCGGTTGTGGCGGACCAAGTGGTCAAGAACTGTCTAATAAAAATTAAGGGGAGAGAACTAGCAGCAAACCTGATTCGTTGGTGGTGACTGAAGCTCCAGCGTGGAGGGAGTCCAATATTGGCGAATTGTTAGGAGGTGCCGAAGATTTGGGTATGTGCCAGAGATTGGGCTGTGCATGTTTTAATGAGGTTTTTAAAATTTTCAATTGATCACTTTTGTTCACATAATTCTATTGTTTTTTCTTTGTGGACAACATCTAAAGCATACATGCAATTGGATAGTGACCTTGTTGTGTGTATACCATATTTTGCAGGGATACAAGCTTGAAGAAAACAATTAGAAGTAATGAGAGGAATAGCATTTGCATGTTTGAAACTAAATTGCAAATTTAGATAAACTCCTTTCGATGCTGTAATGTTAAATATATTTTTAAAATTTTTAAAAAGGTTTCTTAACTGTTATCAAATACCACGTAAAAAGTGATCAACAATTACATAAAAGTTATATAATATAACAGAATCGTACACACATCGTGTGTGTAAGGCAGTTCGTTCATATAATGAGAATAAGGAAGATAATAAGCACTTGTGCTGCTTTCTAACTTTGCTTATTTTAATTTAACTTACTGTAATTTTGTCGCCATCTTTAGGGTATCTGCCTTTTCCTAAATTACAATTATCGTCAAGGAATGGAGTCCCACAACCAAGAGGTCAATAGCTTAATATGTAAGTACGGTGCATTGTACGTAAGATGAGGCACACCATGTTCATGCAACAATACCTAATCACGAAAAGTTGACCAAAATGAAACACTTTAGGCAGTATGCACGCAAAGACTCAGTGATATATACCTAAAGGTAGGCTCAAATCCACCGCCTTTTCTTCCTTCTTTGCTTCAACTTCAAGAAAGGCAGCCTGTATATGGTTAAGAAAAGACGAAAAAGACTAGAAACTCCTCATAATTCACATGTGAACTACATATATAGAGCACTTCATGGTATCACAGTTGTCGGAGAGTTTAATCACGTCACCGAAAATTATTAATGTTTGCAAGACATACAGTCTAATGACCTCTGATTTATCTTTTCGTATGATTTTCTTTTCTTTTTACGTTTTTCTGTGTGGTCTTTGGCTATAGCTCTAAAGTTCAATACAAGGGCTTACTAGTCAAATCACCTAATTGTCCTTTTTGCTTTCATCCTCCACCTTTCCTTCAGAATGAAAAGTCAAGATGGTAACTAGACTCACTAGCACGAAATTGGCCTGCAAAGAGCTTTACAAATAAGAAAGACCATAGTTTCATGGGCTCACATTGTATAGTGTCAAATGTTAATCATGTAACCCACTTCTTAGATGGCAACCCCGTAAGTTCGTCTTAACCCTTCTTGTTCATTAGATGATGAAGACTATGAAGCATGCCGGCAAGCGTTTCATCCTTTCCTCCTTCTTCTTCATGGTTTTCCTCTGCATTTTAGCATCAATCAACGAACTCCGATTTGATAGTCTCTTGGAATTCAGCAAATGTGCTCTCTCCTACTCCCCCTCCAATTCATCGTTTGGCAACAACCTACTCGTCAAGCCATCCCCAGATGAAATCAGACTACTCATAGGAATCCTAACCTTACCGGACCAGTACCACCGCCGACACTTCCTACGTCTCATCTATGGCACACAATCTCCAGCAGGCGTGAAAGTTGATGTGAAGTTTGTATTTTGCAACCTAACAAAGGAAGACCAAAAGATTTTAGTGGCGCTCGAAATAATGCGTTACGACGACATCATGATCCTCAATTGCAAAGAGAACATGAACAAAGGCAAGACATACACATACTTTTCGAGCTTGCCAGAGATGTTTAGTACCTCTGACGGGCCATACCCTCCTTATCATTACGTGTTGAAAGGTGACGATGACGCGTACGTCCGGTTGGAGAGCCTAGTCGAATCTTTAAGGCCATTGCCTCGAGAAGACTTGTATTACGGTTATGTTATTCCATGCCCCAGCATGGACCCTTTTGTGCATTACATGTCCGGCATGGGGTACTTGGTATCATGGGATATAGTGGAGTGGATCAGGGATTCTGATATTCCAAAAAATCGTTTGGAAGGGCCAGAAGATAAGATTTTCGGTGACTGGATCCGAGAAGGACATCGAGGGAAGAACCGATACAATGCTAAATGGTCAATGTATAATTATCCGGAGCCACCTACAAGATGTACGCATGAACTTTGGCCGGACACGGTCGCCGTTCACCTTTTGAAGACTCAGGAAAAATGGATTAAGACTTTGCAGTACTTCAATGTTACTCAGAATCTGAAGCCATCTAAGTTGTATCATATATCTTAGGCACCGTTATACCTATTCTATTCTTTTCACTTGAGTAATAAATTTACTGACGCGGGCGTTTTTTGGACGTCTACTCATGGAGGCTGGTTTTGCTAATTCAGGAGTCTTTTCTTGATTTAAACAAAAAGTACGTACAAAACAATTTTGGTTTTTGCTCGGGCAATTGTTTTGAAGGGGTTGAACCTCAAAAATTCACAATGGAATATAGCCAATTCCAAAGGCAACCCTTACTTCAAATTTCTCATGTCTCTAACCTCAAGAGACAACATCATTTTCAAATTAAAAGTCCTAAGCTTTCCAATGTAAAAAGACAACATTCACAATCGTCATCGAATGTCACGTACAACCTCTAAATTACGAGTCGAGAACATCAATAGCAGCTTCAATAAAATTCAAAGCAACTTCAACCTTTTCACTATGCTATAAGATTTCGATTATAACTTATAGTTCCATAATCCCATCAACAGGGTATCATTACTCAACCTCGAAATATTTATCACTTAACTAGTATGAAATACACTTAATTAAATTTATCCACTTCAATTTGAATGCATATGCCACATATCAAATCAATCTCTAATCCACCATGCTACCACTGTGTTACTATGATAATATACCAAACTATACTTTTCACACGATCTACTAACAATAACAAGCTTAACCTCAAGTCTATGGTGTACTAAGTGTTCCCAACCTATCCTAGTCGTACCCAAGGGCCCAATAAGGGTCCCATTTCATGCGAACACGTCAACGGATTCAACAGTTAATTCTTCAACGCTTCGAACAGGTCAAAGTGCGGGCGCCCAAGTCACGTGCATTCTTTGCTGCACACGCCTCATGCGCGACTTAGTCACCAATTATTTTACATCAACGTCACTCACAGTAGCACGTTCGTCACACCAAAACCACCCGAGAACTTCTTCACCCAAAACATCGACCGACGGCGCAACCAGGGCAACGGGGTCAAGGGGCAAAGCCCTTGGCCAACCCCATGGGGTCGGCCTCGGCCTCACCCAAGGCCATGGGGTCGGCCTCGGCCTCCCATGGGAGGTTGGCTTTTGCATTCCCCCCCCCCCGGTTCTTCACTTTTCGCACAAGGTCCTTTTTCGCACTTTGTTCGCTTCGTATGCTTTGTATGTGACTTTAGCACCTTGTTCGTCACATGGGTATGATTCACGTCGACACGATCGTCGCAACGCAACTCTCTGATTCGTCATCGCTCATCAAAGCACCTACCGTCGGCACGCCCAAAGTTCACCCAAAGGGGGAGTGGCCTTGGCCTCCCTTCATGGGAGTTGGCCATTGGCCTTGGCCACCCCTTAGGGTCGGCCTCGGCCTCACCAAGGGGTCGGCCTCAGCCTCCCCAGGGGTGGTGGCCTTGGCCTTCCCCTAATCTTTGGCCTATGGCCTCCCCACCCGCGTGCACTTGTTTTCTCAAGTCTTTGCACCTCCGCGATGTTTGCGGACGTTCGTACATCAACCTCGCGACGTCCGTCGTGCATCAACCTCGCGACGTCCGTCGTCCATCAACCTCGCGACGTCTGTCGTGCATCAACCTCACCACGTCCGTCGTCTATCAACCTCGCCACGTCCGTCGTGCATCAACCTCGCGTTGTCCGTCGTGCATTAACCTCGTGACGGCCGTCGTCCATCAACCACGCGACGTCCTTCGTGCATCAACCTCGCGACGTCCGTCGTGCATCAACCTCGCGACGTCCGTCGTGCATCAACCTCGCGACGTCCGTTCTGCATCAACCTCGTGACGTCCGTCGTCCGACGACCGCATACCATCACTTCCAACTTTGACATTACTACATGTTGCATTCATCATCTTGTTATGACAGGTACACTTAGCTCAAATCCCATCTTCAGGACACCCGACGCGTGCCCGTGCACCACCTACGCGACGTTCGTCGCCGCGCCCATGCGCCACTCTCATGACATGTGCCCCGGCACCAAGTATATGCTTCGTGACCTTCGTCGCCGCGTCCCATGCGCCATTCTTATGACATGTGCCTTGGCACCAAGTATAGCTCTGCGACGCCGCGTCCCATGCGCCATTCTTATGACATGTGCCTTGGCACCAAGTATAGCTCTGCGACGTTCGTCGCCGCGCCCGTGCGCCATTCTCATCATGCGTGCCCCCGGCACCAACAATAGCTTCGAGACCTTCGTCGTCGCGCCCGTGTGCCATTCTCATCATGCGTGCCCCTGGCACCAAGTATTGCTTCGCGACGTTTGTCGCCGTACCACTCTCATGACATGTGCTCTGGCACTGAGGGCTTGTGTTGGCACTCCTATGGACTATGACCCCCGGGTCACTTCAAGACAGAAGCAGGTCTTCGGAGGGCATCGCGCCTAGTCTGCCTAGCAGTTGGGCATTGGGTCTTCCCCACCACTGCCTGGCCTGTGGGACTCTGCAAGGGCTTGGATTGGAGGCTAGATCAAGGGGTTTCTCTGGCCACACCAACGCTGTGGGAGCCAGTCTTTCCAGACAGACAGAACGATAATGTGCGGGGCAGGGCAGGTGAATATGCGATTCGATAGTCCGTGGAGCACCGGCAGATGTGGACCCCCTCAGTGACGTGTCACTCCCGGGGAGTGCCACGTGTCGCGTCATGACATCATCATCTCAACCTCTATAAATAGAGGTCTTGAGAATTCATTTTGGGGATTTTGGACATTTTCAGAACACTTTCACTTCTCACTCTAGAATCCTAGAGAGAAACATACATGACCCTGACTTCGGACCTAGGCATCAGACTGTGACTGTCATCGTACATTCATCCTGCGCCATCGCCCTCGCAGCACTGCCACCCTCAGGCTCTATCTTGGAAGCCCTTGGTCTCTGCCCTTGCTGTGTCTCACATCAAAATACTTGGCATCTGAGTCAGACTGCATTCCTTGTGGCACCTCCACGTCGACTGCGAACCCACTTTCCATGGGATCACTAAGGTATCGAAGTTTTCCTTAATTCTATTATCGAAACCTAGGCTTTCCCTCACACACTTCTAAAGTCTACAGACTCATAAACTTATGACTGGCTGCAGGCCCGTTGGACTCTGACAAAGGGCTCTGTCAAGCCTTACTCGCTAAAAATTAATATGATCTGCAACGGAAATTAAAACTTCTACAAACTTTAATTATAGTTTCATATTTTTATTTGAATACAACAATAATACTAAAACTCTTCAAAACTCTGATTTGTCAACAACTAAAACTAAACCAACAATCTAAATCTTTAACAACTCATTGAATGCAGTCTCTAGAGCTCCGCGCCAAATTGTCCCTTCCTATGATCCTCACCATCACCTTACTTTCAAACTGAAATGATAAATAGGGGATAAGTTTCCACGTGCTCAGTAAGTAACAAATGATTCAACTAGGTGGACCATATCATGCCAAAAAATAACTCACCTTATATTATAGCGACATTGAGAAATCTAATATCATAGTATTATTAATCATCCAGTAAAACGAAATAGAGTACATTAAACAAAAATTGAGGTATAAAATCATTAACACAAAACTCACGACAACCAGCTCAATCCCAACATCAGCTCAAACAATATGCTATAGTCAGCATACGAGCCTGCCTGACTAGGGCCCGAAATCCATCCTCTATCTGGGAATAATAATTCTGTGGATGCAAGAGCGAACCACGAGCAACAGTACTGTGCATCAGCATACAAGCCCCGTTGACCAGGGCCCAAAATCCAGCTTTCTCTCGTTGGATATGGGGCAAAGTAATCAAATAAACAAAATCACTTTTTGGATCATTGTAAATACAACCACTCATCAATTGATGGTTGTTCCCAACCTATTCTGGTCGCACTCAAAGGTCCACTTGGAGTCCCATTGTGCATGACACGTCCGCACAAGCATAGTATTCAACGCTTTGAACCGGACAAAGTGCGCGCGCCCAAGTCACTTGCATTCTTTGCCTCACACGCCTCACGCGCGACTCAGTCACCAATGATTTCATGCTACCGTGGCTGACAGTACCACGTTCGTTGCGCCGCGACCACCTAAGCACCTGTTCACCAAAAACATCGACCATTGGCGCAACCGGAGCGACGGGGTCAAGGGCATAGGCCTTGGCCAAACCCATGGGGTCGGCCTCGGCCTCAATGGGGGGTCAGCCTCGGCCTCCATGGGGTGTTGGCCTTGGCCTTTCCCCCCCCCCCCCGGTTCTTCACTCTTCGCGTAAAGTCCCTTTCGCGCTTTGATCGCTTCATACACTTTGTACCTGGCTTTGGTACCTTGTTCGTCACACGGGTATGTTTCACGTTGACACGCTCGTCGCAATGTAACTTTTGGATTTCTCATTGCCCATCAAAACACCTTTCGTTGGCACGCCCGAATTTCACCCAAAGGGGGAGTGGCCTTGGCCTCCCTTCATGGGAGTTGGCCATTAGCCTTGGCCACCCCGTAGGGTCGGCCTTGGCCTTCCCAAGGGGTCGGCCTCTACCTCACCAAGGGGTCAGCCTCGGCCTCCCCAGGGGTGGTGGCCTTGGCCTTTCCCCAATCCTTGGCCTATGGCCTCCCCTCCCTCGCGCACTTGTTTTCTCAAGTCTTTGCACCTCCGCGATGTTTACGGACGTTCGTACACCAACCTCGCAATGTTCATCGTGCACCAACCTCGCGACGTCTGTCTTGCACCAACCTCGCGACATCCGTCGTGCACCAACCTCGCAACGTCTGTCGTCCATCAACCTTGCGACGTCCGTCGTACATCAACCTCGCGACGTTCGCCGTCCACGACCGTGCACCGCCCAAAGTCGCACACTACCATCGAATGACCCGTCACTGACGACTGCGTAGCATCACTTCCAACTTTGTCATGACTACATGTTGCATTCATCATCTTGTTATGACAGGTACACTCAACTCAAATCCCATCTTCGGGACACCCGACGCGTGCCCGTGCGCCGTCTCCGTGACGTTCGTCACCGCGCCCATGCGCCATCTTCATGATACGTGCCCCCGGTACCAACTATAGCTCCTCGACATTCGTCGCCATGCCCGTGCACCATCTTCATGATACGTGCCCCCGGCACCAAGTATAACTCCACGACATTCGTCGCCGCGCCCATGTGCCATTCTCATCATGCGTGCCCCCGGCACCAACTATAAGCTTCACGACCTTCGTCGCCGTGCCCGTGCGCTATTCTCATCATGTGTGCCCCCGGCACCGACTATAGCTTCGGGACCTTCGTCGCCGCGCCCATGCGCCATTCTCATCATGCGTGCCCCCGTGACCAAGTATTGGTCTGCGACTTTCATCGCAGTGCCCATGCGCCATTCTCATCATGCGTGCCCCCGGCACCAACTATAGCTCCGCGACGTTCGTCGCCGCGCCCGTGCGCCATCTTTATGATATGTGCCCCAGGCACCAAGTATTGCTTCGTGACGTTCGTCGGCGCACCACTCTCATGACATGTGCTCCGGCACCAAGTACTATTTCCGCAACGTTCGTCGCCACGCCCATGCACCACAATCATGATACAGGCCTTCGGGCATCACACTTATTCACCACACCATGCGCCCCCACCATGGACGTGGAACATGCTTCGACCCACTCTCCAGAGTGTGCAGCATTCTGGGGGCTCCGTTCGTAGTGCTCCGGCACGAGGACCCCTCGCAGCGGGATGGACTCGTTACCACAAAGTCATCGCCACCACGGGATGGGCTTGTTACCACAAAGCCATCGCCGTCACAATCACGGGGGGCTCCGTTTGTAGTGCTCCGGCACGAGGACCCTTCGCAGTGGGATGGACTCGTTACCACAAAGTCATCGCCGCCACGGGATGGGCTCGTTACCACAAAGCCATCACCGTCATAATCACGAGGGGCTCCGTTCGTAGTGCTCTGGCACGAGGACCCTCGCAGCGGGATGGACTCGTTACCACAAAGTCATCGCCGCCACGGGATGGGCTCGTTACCACAAAGCCATCGCCGTCTTCATTCCGGGGGCTCCGTTCGTAGTGATCTGGCATGAGGACCCTTCACACCTGGATATGTGACTCCTCCGGGACACTGTCTCCGCCAAGGTGCCTACGTGACTGGCCTACATGCTACGGCACTGGGGGCTTGCGTCGGCACCCCTATGGACTATGACCCCCGGGTCACTCCGAGACGGGAGCAGATCTTTGGAGGGCATCACGCCTAATTCGCCTGGCAGTTGGGCGTCGGGTTTCCCCACCACTGCCATGTCTGTGGGACTCTGTAAGGGCTTGGATTTGAGGCTAGATCAAGGGGGTTCTCTGGCCACACTGACACTGTGGGAGCCAGTCTTTCCAGTCAGACAGAGCGATGCTGTGTGGAGCAGGCCGGGTGAATATGCGATTCGACAGTCCGTGGAGCACCGGTAGCTGTGGACCCCTTAGTGACATGTCACTCCCGGGGAGCACCACGTGTCGTGTGATGATATCATCATCTTAACCTCTATAAATAGAGGTCTTGAGAATTCAATTGGGAGGTTGGACATTTTCAGAACACTTTTACTTCTCACTCTAGAATCCTAGAGAGAGAAACATACAGGACCCTGACTTCGGACCTAAGCATCAGACTGTGACTGTCGTCGTATATTCATCCTGCGCCATCACCCTAGCAGCACTGCCACCCTCAGGCTCTATCTGGGAAGCCCTTGGTCTCTGCCCTTGCTCCGCCCTTGCTGTGTCTCACATCAACATACTTGGCATCTAAGTCGGACTGCATTTCTTGTGGCACCTCCACGTCGACTACGAACCCACTTTCCTTGGCATCAATGGTCAAGCCATCCTTACGCCCCTTTTGATAGTTTTCAAGTTGTTCAATATTCATAATAACATTAAATTCCAAAACATCTCAGCTGTACCAAACATTTTAAATCTGAGGTCCATTTCAATTTCTAAACAAAATATCATTTACATGCTGGTCTGGTTTTTCACGAGAAAGAAACTACCAAAAGCTTTTTGGCAAATCAAGCCAGAGCAATTAAAGTAGTCAAAGCTGATAAACACCACTTTTTAATAGTAGATAAACGTAATTATCACCCACATAATGCTACTTAATAACAATAGCCCCCCCTTAATTAATCTAATTCACGACTAGATTAATTTTTGGTATTTTCAGGGTATCACAATATATGTCCTTGGATTTCCTTTCTCGTTAAACCTTTGGAAGTCCGGTTGTGTGAAGGGTGGGTGGAAAAGGGACTTGATCCACCCAGGATGGGTATGGTTTCATTACCAAGCTAATAGTGGCATCGGTCTAATCTTCAGCTTTTCTTGTTTCCCTTTTGACTATACTGTCAATGTAGGACAAGAGGTTTCAGTCCAAACTTCCGCTAGGTAGGTGATGTTTTTTAGGGCTCCCTCTAACATAATAAGGGTTGCAAGTTTGACTTGTCTTGGCCTCTGCATATGGTGTGCTAAAAGTGTTACGCTCTGATTTTTTGGAGCGTTAATATCAAATAAACAAAGTCAGAAAACCTTAAAAATATCAAAAAGTCTTCCCAAGTGGTCATTCAGAGCATCAACTAATCAATTCCAAAGATACATCATAAATGTAATAGTAGCTTAAGGCATTTATATAATCCCAATTACTCCGACACAGAATTCCAAAATTAAATCTTAACAAATTTAATTTGTCCTAATTATTACATCTAAAGATACTAATACTGAATCTGAGATAAAAATCGCTAGCTCTCAGTCACACAGCTAGCCCTGTAATCCAATCTCACCCGCTGATCACCTGAAAGGAGAACAATAAGGGAGAGACAAATGCCCAGTAAGGTTACTCAACAGACCGAGGAATACAAAATATCGGAGAAAACATAATTGCAGACGTACAAAATATTAACGAAACGGATACGAAATAGAAATTCAAAAGACAAAGTATTTTTGTACAAAGACATAATTTTTAAATGCTAGAATATATCCTTGTACATAGACAGGCGTTAGAGAGCAATTCAGAATTAGGTCACACATGCCATCACTGACACGTGAAACAAGGTTCAGAAAATATGATCGCGATCACTAGCTCTTTCCACGGAGTTAGTCCACGTTTCAATCCACATGGGTAAGTTAGAAACAGAATAGTCACGTACAAGTGACATGGCTCACCAATACACATAATTAATTAGACACGTATGTCAGACACCGACTAGTTGTCTATAGACAATGATCATAAATGAGCGACACTTCATTAGCGGCCTATGATGCACGCTAAAGAGTTGGTCAACAATCAGACATTATTAGATGTTGGATACCAAAACAGAGTATAAAATTACAATAGCATGAATGTCGTCAATCATAATATAGCTTGTGATTGACCTGAAGGTAAAATAATAAAACCAATAATAGTGGAAGCCGAGTTGATAGATACGAAATTCGGTGCCGAAATAGAGAAGTCACAATGCATTTCAAGCCGAAAAGGACTGTTTCACTTTGTGAAGAGTCAGAATAACACCATTGGTAACATGAGGCAGATGACCAAAGTATTGCCATATATTCAAAGTATTGTCACAGCTTATGTGGCATGATTTCCAAACCCCTGTGGAGTCCAAATGGCCATGGTAGTATTGATAGGCTGAAATAAATTATTGGAAATAAAATATGAAGAAAACAAGGACATCTAGTAGTCTTGATAATAGGCTTTAAGTTACTGCCTTTAAACCAACAGAATAGAAACCTGATTAGGTGATTAAAATTTAGATGAAGTCACCAACTGCTAGGGCTAACACGGGTGGTACGTGAATCACAAGAATAGCAACAAAAGGACATGTTTGTACATGCATTAGTGTGATTTGATCATGCATGATTTGAATTTAGAATGGCTGAACATCACCCAGCAGCAATGACACAGTACCAAGATAATTGAAAGGCACATAAATCGAGCCAGGAAACTGATGAAGGCTGCACACATAAGAGAAAAAAAAAAAAATACTACTCAACACAAGTCAGCGACAATGGTGATGGCTACAATGTGAGGCACAAAAGTCGAGGTAGAAAGGAACATTATTAATCAGATGACTAACGGTTTCACACGAAACATTGTACATATCAGCCGAACATTTTTGCAGTGACGGCACAGCCATCGAGACCGCTAACTTGCGTATTAATCATTTAATGGACGACACGAATTCAAATTTTCAAAAAGTAATTCTTTATCTTTGATAGTGCAATTTAACCCACAATCTTGATCCTCTTACACTATTTTTATCAAACCCTAATGTATAGGAATACCCAAAATCTTCAATTAAAACTCTATCATTCACAATAAATTATGTGTTTCTCGTCACATACCTAATTTCAAAATTAAAAATAACTTACCTCAAAGCAATGATACAAATTCCAAAAGTCTCTTCCTATGAATTCTCTGGAGGCTTTTCTGAACTTTCTTGTATTCCTATGAAATATGTGTTCATACCCTATTCTGGTCGCACCCCAAGACCCGCCAAGGGACCCACTTTGCACGACACATCACCCAGTCAGCGGTCAACTTTTCAACGCTCGAGGGCCGGTCAAAGCAACGCATGCTCAAGTCACGTGAACCATTCGTGAAGCGACTTCGGCGTGCCTTCCACCCCAAGGGGTCGGCCACCCTCAGGGGGTCGGCCACCCCAAGGGGTCGGCCTCCCCCAAGGGGTCGGCCACCCTTGGGGGTCGGCCACCCTCGGGGGGTCGGCCTCCTTCTAGGGTCGGCCTCCCCCAATGGTCGGCCTCCCTTGGGGGTCGGCCACCCAAAAGGGTCGGCCACCCTCGGGGGTCGGCCTCCCTCTAGGTCGGCCTCCCCCAAGGGGTCGGCCACCCTTGGGGGTCGGCCACCCTCGGGGGCTCGGCCTCCCTCTAGGGTCGGCCTCCCCCAAGGGTCGGCCTCCCTTGGGGGTCGGCCACCTGCCTTGAACACCGACGCCGTCACCTTTGACCGTGCCCCATTGTCACGACGACCGTCGCTCGCGGCCGCACTCCGCCATAGTCGCGACAACCGTCGCTCTCGGCCGTGCCCCTTCGTCGCGATGACCGTCGCTCGTAGTCTCGATGACCGTCACTTGTGGCCGCTCTGTCGCCATGACAACCGTCGCTCACGGTCGCGCGCCATCCACGCAACGACCCTCGTCGCTCGGAGATCACTCTGCGACCCTCGTCGCCCGCACTCAACCGCGCCCCATGCGCTGCAATCATGTTATATGCTTACGGGATAGGCTACTCCTCCAGGACACTATCTCCGCCAGGGTGCCTGCGTGACTAGCCTACGTGCTCTGGCACTGGGGGCTCGCGTCGGCACCCCTAAGGACTATGACCCCCGGGTCACTCGGAGACGGGAGCAGGTCTTCGGAAGGGCATCTTGCCTAGTCCACCTGGCAGCTGGGCGTCGGGTCTTCCCCACCGCTGCCAGACCTGTGGGATTCAGTAAGGGCTTGGACTGGAGGCTGGGGCAACGGGCTACTCTGACCATGCTACCGCGGCATGATCAGTCTCCTCAGACAGGCAGAGAGATGTTGCAAGGGCAGGGCAGCACGAACTTAGGAACCGGCAGTCCAACGAAGGGTCAGTGCGTTGGCCCCCTGGTGACGTGTCGTTCCCAGGGGGCGACACATGTCAACTTATGACACATGCACATTTTTGCCTATAAATAGTGGACTTTGGAGCTTTTTCAAGGATCTTTTTCTCATTTGGACTTTTCACTTTCTCTCTCTAAAAGAGACATTCTCTCTGGAATTCTAGTGAGAGAAATATACTTGAACTCCCGTCTACGGACCCTGGACGCCATACCCTCATCACGGACTGTAGACTGTCGGTCCTGTTCATCGTCACCCTGCCTGCGCAGCACTGCCAGCCCTCACGACCTGTCTGGGGAGCCTTGTCCTCGGCCCTTGCGCCGTCCTTGCTGTCTCCCACGTTGCCTACCTGGAAGCCAACTCAGACCGCATCCTTTGTGGCACCTCCACGTATCATCGAACCATTTTCGGCACCATCATTTTGGCGACTCCGCTGGGGAGGTGAGCATCGTATTGCGGTTTGCATACCTTCCGGACTTAGGCATTATGCCTGTGCAACGGAGAGCTACTAGGGCAACCAGCCAAGGACCCAACCCCGCCATGCAAGAACACCACCTCGGTGATCAGGAAGAGACTAGCGCCACGCGGCTCCGAGACCAGCTGCCGACCACTACCCCCGACGTACAAGTGCTCGTAAATGCAGCCATCCAGCAACTCACTCCAACCATCACCACTCTGCAAGATTCACAGACCACTCTACTAGCCGCCATTATGGAGATGCAAAAATCCATACAAGCCCTGTCCTCACAGCAGGCCGCTCCATCAATCCAGCCTTCAGGACCGGGGCCAGCTTTTGACATCGCCCCAGTGTCGCGACTACCGCCGCCTTGGACATCTAGACCCTTGGCGGTAGGGCTCGCAACACCGTCGCTGCCGGTAGCCGACATATCTCCTTCTGCAGTGCCGCCCCGCAAGCTACACATGGATCTCGGGCCAGTCTTGCAGCAGATTCTCCCCGCTGTCACACCATCTCATCTGACGCCGGCAAGAAGCTCCTCCGAAACGCATGACTCCATCGAGATGGAACCTAATCCCTATCCAGTTGAGCAACACCAAACCCCCGGCCAAGTGATGGGCATGTCTCGCCAACCCACACTTGCCCCTGCACAGCTGCCCCTGCCAGCACCTGCACCATACCAACCCTCCCATGTCCCCGTTCATCAAGCCGTGCCATCTGGGGGCTCGGGGGCTCGCGACGCACCAGGCGGTCATCACCCCTTGACCGGCAATGAGGCACCATCCTCCAACTATGTCACTCAGTCAGATTTGGAAGCCCTTGTCCGTCGCCTGTCGAGGAATTCCGAGCCGGACTCCTCAACCCGTCTAACCGGACACGCCCCGTACGCCAATGATATCGCCATCGCACCCTACCCCATCAAGTACAAGCAACCAAACTTTGTGCTCTTCAACGGACGTGAGGGAAACGCCCGTGAACATCTAACAAGGTTCGCAGGCTCCTTGGAGCAGTATGGTACAGGAAGCAGCTTAAAGTTGAGAGAATTCCACAAGTCCCTTACGGGCTTGGCTTACACTTGGTATCACCAGATCCCCGCAGGGACCGTCCACACCTGGGGCGACATGGTCCAGCTGTTCTTAGACAAATTTCATTACGAGACCGAGCGCGTGACTATCGTTGATATTGCTGGCATTCGCCAGAACCAGGGGGAAGACTTGAATAAATATGTGCATCGTTTTCATCTTAAGTGCCTTGAGTGCACAGATTTCAGCAAAGACGAAACGTTGGTTCCCATATGCATCAAAAATATGATTGACGTCTACCGAGTGCATATCGAGAACCTACAGTTAAGGTCATGGGGACACCTCAAGGAGACAGCCCGACGAACTTACGAGACAGTTGGTCCTGTCAAGTCATGGAAGCCTCGACCGCAAAGTACGCTGTTGGCCTCAGCAGATGCACCTATCACTCAACGTAGCAACGACAACAACAACTATGCAGGCTTCAAGCGTCAGCTTCCAGATGTGAACCAAGGCTCCGACAAGCGAAGGCAACAAAGACCCGCACCTAACTATCCCTGTGACCTGAATACAGTGAAGGAACTCTTGGCCGAATGGGTGGCGCATGACAAAAATTTCCAACTGCCACCAATGCGGACCAATATCACAGACGAAGAAAAGGCCAGGCCCACCTACTGTCCTTTCCATCGAGCCCTTGGCCATCCGCTCAAAGATTGCAATGCACTGCGAACCATCTTTGCAAGGAAGGTAGCGTCGGGCGACCTGCAGCTACGGAAAAATAACGATGTGCGCAAAGATCCCTACCCACCGCATCGCAACAGTAGGGAGCACCAGGCCCTTATGGCTGTCACTGACCATGTCGAGCCTGTAATCCACGAAGCCCCGGCAGAGCCCACACTGACCCTCGTGCCTCCTCCAGCTAAGCAGTCGATGCCTCCCCTTCGACAGATGACGAAGATCAAAAGTTTTTTTGATGAAATGGGGTTTTCACCCGCCGCCCGGACTTACCTTTCCAATTGCCTGCTCGAGGTCACCACCGGCCTCGGTCCCGAATGCTTCGCCGCCCAGGCTGAATTACGTCACATCCCCTCTACGGCCTTAGTCTTCTCGGATGAAGACTCGCCGCCGGTCGAGCATCACAATCGGCCGCTGTTTTTAGAGTGTACTGTTAATGGCACGGGCTTCCGTCGTGCCTTGGTTGATTGCGGCGCCTCGATCAACATCATACCCCTCATCACCCTGCAACAGGCCGGCATTCCCCCAAGGAAAATCATCCGTGACCCCGTCAATATTACCGGCTTTGGACAGGGTCCTCAGTCGACCCTCGGCCATATCACCCTCGACCTCATGGTCGGAACTGTCCGTCGCGACACTACTTTTCACGTAATAGACAGCGAGTCTGCCTTTCACCTCCTGCTCGGGAGACCATGGATCCACGACAACAAGGCCGTTCCCTCAACATACCATCAATGTGTGAAGCTGGTAGCCGGTTCTACGGGACATGAGGTAGCAATGACAATCCCTGCAACCAAAGCCCCCTTTGAATGCGCCGAGTCTTATTTCGCCGAGGCCTCCTTCTTCACTAATTTCGCCGAGGATGGGGAGAATGCTACTCATGTACATTCTACCAGGCTGCCGACCTGGGATGAGCTGTGCGGGGACAAGCTTCCCAAGGACAAAACCGAGAAAAGTAACAAGAATAATGGGTCAACCCCACCGCTTCCGCCTGCTGCCACGACCAATTCCCCCCTTCTTCCCCCAAGTCCAAGAAGCAAAAGGCTGAGCCGGCCTTTCGACGTATCGTCAAGGACGGCAAGATCATCTATCAATTATGACGGTATGCAGGGGCTCCAGGCGGTCCCTCCTCAGACCCCCTCGACCCCGACCCCCTTGGAGAGACTGAATGGTGCCGCACGGCCGAGCATTGCCAGCCAGATCCTGACCTCACCCCCGGCGCGGCACCACCTTGCTATGAGGATGGCCCTCGACCTCAGGCTGAAGATATTGAAGAAATCAACCTGGCCGACCCGGGCGAAGAACCGCGGCACACCTACATTGGCACAAAACTCGCCCCCGGCCGAAGAGAGGAATTGGTTTCCCTCCTGCACGAGTATCGTGATGTCTTAGCATGGAGCTACAATGAGATGCCCGGACTGGATCCTGCCTTAGTCACACACCATCTCAACATTGCTACCGGATCCATCCCTAGCCGACAGCACCCGCGGACATTCCGCCCCGAGCTCGAATTGAAAATCAAGCAAGAGATTGAACGCCTCCTGCGCGCAGGCTTCATCGAACCTATCACTCACCCTATTTGGCTGGCTAATGTCGTCCCTGTACAAAAGAAGAATGGCCAAGTCCGCGTCTGTATCGACTTTCGGGACTTGAATAGGGCGTGCCCCAAGGACGAGTTTCCACTACCCAATATCGACATGCTCACGGAGGCCGCCGCCGGATATGAAACTTTATCTTTCATGGATGGGTTCGCAGGTTATAATCAGATTCGCATGAACCCCGACGACAGCGCCAAGACAGCCTTCCGCACTCCTATGGGTAATTTTTGTTGGAAAGTTATGCCTTTCGGCCTCAAGAATGCGGGTGCTACGTATCAAAGGGCTATGACAGCAATATTCCATGACATGATACACCGTACTGTGGAAGACTATGTCGACGATCTTATTATCAAATCCAGGAAGGAAAGTGATCACCTCACCGACCTTCAAGCGGTCTTTGATCGTTGCCGCCAGTATAACATGCGGATGAATCCATTGAAATGTGCCTTCGGAGTCTCCTCCGGCAAGTTCCTCGGGTTCTTGGTCAGTCGACAGGGCATCGACGTTGACCCCTCGAAAGCAGCCTCCATCCAAGAAATGCCCCCCCCCAAGAACACAAAGCAACTGAAGAGCTTCCTCGGCAAGGTCTCTTACCTCCGACGCTTCATACCCGCACTGGCCGAGCTCATTACGCCATTTCAACACTTGACGCGTAAAAGCGCACCGTGGAATTGGGGCGCGCCCCAACGGCAAGCATTTGAACAGATTAAGGCGGTCCTCATGTCACCGCAAACCATGGTCGTACCACAACGGGGCATCCCACTCCTACTCTACCTGACTTCCACACCCAGATCCATCGGGGCTTTGCTTGCCCAAGAAGTCGAAGGTGTCGAGCGTCCTGTTTATTACCTCAGTAGAGTGATCAGAGGGCCCGAAGCCAACTACTCCGAGCTCGAGAAACACTGTCTAGCCTTGGTGTACGCCTCACAGAAGTTCAGACATTACTTTCTGGCGCATCAGATCACACTCGTCACCAAGGCTGACCCGCTCCGTTACATGCTTACGCGTCCCGCCCTGTCTGGCCGACTCACACGGTGGTTGCTGCTATTGGCCGAATTCGGTTTATCTATCAAGAATCCTACAGCTCTGCGGAGCCAAGCACTCGCAGACCTCCTGGCCTTCTTCCCACGCCAACAATGTGAACCGATATCGGATCAACTGCCTGGGGAGGAGACAGCCCTGATCACCGACATCGATGGACTGTGGACGCTTGAATTCGACGGCTCTGCCACTAGCAAAGGCCCCAATGGCACGCCCCTCCGGCAAGGGGGTGCCGGCATAGTCTTGCGGGCACCAGACGGTGTTACCACTTCATTATCCTTCAAACTTGCATTCCCGGTGTCTAACAACGAAGCTGAATACGAGGCACTTGTCATTGGCCTCATGATCGCCGTCAGTATGGGGGCTAAGGCGCTGTGTGTGAAAGGAGATTCAAATCTGGTCATGAAGCAGGCGGACGGGGAGTTCGCGGTCAAAGAACCAGCCTTGGCACCTTATCGTGCCTTGGTGCAACACTTGGAAGGAAGACTCGGTCATGTCCAGTATGAACATCACAATAGGTGCCACAACAGACATGCGGACTGCTTGGCCACGATCGCGTCAAAGATAGAGGTCGATGGTGAACAACGGATGCTAACCATCGTCAAGAGAAT
Organism: Escallonia herrerae; assembly: GCA_033070095.1. Lineage (NCBI taxonomy): Eukaryota > Viridiplantae > Streptophyta > Magnoliopsida > Escalloniales > Escalloniaceae > Escallonia > Escallonia herrerae. The sequence goes on along the minus strand of JAVXUP010004079.1, from coordinate 6,321 downwards.
GGAACCATGCACAGCACTGAACCTAGTCCCGAGGGACGTTACTGCGGACGATTGGAGGCAACCTATCATCGACAAACTTAAAGCGCCATCTCTTGCTCATGCCTCCACCCTTACAGACTTTTCAATGATGGGAGATGTCTTATACAGGCGGTGTCCCGGAGGCACTCTAGCAAGATGTTTGGCACCGGAAGAGGCAAAACACAAATTACAGCTCGGCCACCAGAAGTGTTGTGGCCTCGACGGTCCCCCTCTGTATCGTCGCCTCCAGCGTATGGGATTATATTGGCCATCCATGGCCAAGGACGCCTCGGATATACAAAAGGATTGTCCCGAGTGCTTGTATGCACCCGACGGTGCCGAAGCTCTTGTCATTGACATCGAGGGTGACTGGCGCCAGCCTTTCATCCAGTATCTATCCCACGGGATTCTACCACCTGACCGCGGCTCAGCACGATCCATCAAGCGCAAGGCAGTCAAGTATTTTGTGACGGAAGGCGAGTTATTTCGCAAGGGATTTTCGGGACGCACCCTGCGATGCTTGCAAGGTGCCCAAGTGGTCAAGGTCATTAACGAAGTACACAATGGTGATTGTGGTGAACATCAAGGCTCCCAGAAGCTGTATGCAGAATTACTAAGATTGGGGTATTATTGGCCGACTATGGAATCCGACTCCATCTCGCATGTCCGACGCTGCCAACCCTGCCAGCGGCACGCCGACAGGATACACTCGCCAGCATCCGACTTGCACATGATCTCAGCACCGTGGCCATTTCATTCTTGGGCCCTCGACCTCATCGGCCCCATCCACCCGCCGTCCAGACGCCATTCATGGATCATGGTTGCTACTGAACGCTTTACGAAGTGGGTTGAAGCCGTACCTCTGCGGAGAGCCACGGGAGGTGCCGTTTCTAACTTCTTACGCGACGTCATCTGTCGTTTCGGCATCCCTCGGTGTATTATATCTGACAATGGCACCCCATTCATTAACCGAGAGGTTCGAGCTCTCATGGAAGGGTACAACATCAGCCATGCCACATCAACTCCCTATTACCCGCAAGGTAATGGTCAAGCTGAAGCGTCCAACAAGACTTTGCTACGAGTATTATCGCGAATGGTGCATGACGCCGACCGGTCGTGGTCCGAACAACTGAATCTGGCACTCTGGGCCTACAGAACATCCCTGCACACAGCGACAAAGGCCACGCCCTTCTCTCTCGTCTACGGGGACGAGTGTGTGGTACCTGCCGAGATCGCAGAACCATCGGCTCGACTTTCCCTAAGCAGCAGTCTCGGAGATGAAGAAGCCCGGCTCGCGGCACTTGACGGCCTCGACGAACGACGAGCCACGGCCCTGCGCCGCATGAAGAAGTATCATGAGCAGCTCACGAAAGCTTATGGGAAGACCGTCAAGCCACGTTCATTTATCGAGGGTGACCTTGTTCTTCAAGCCGCCAAGCATGTGCGGGCCAACATGTCAGCTCCTAAATTCACGCCAAACTGGGAGGGCCCTTTCACGGTGCACGAAGCCCGCACTAATGGCTCGTACCTCCTGCTCAACCACGACGACGGTCAGGTCTCGGCCCCCATCAACGGCCGCTACCTGAAGAAGTATTATGTTTAGTCGCGACAACATTCCCCCAGCCCTATCCGCCCGCGTCATAGTACGCGCCCTCGTAGCATTTTTGTACATGCGACATTGCTTACAGACTTGTATTTTTTTGTTGATCTGTGTAGCGTTCTACACTAGTCATGTAATGGTGTTTTGTACCGCGTCCTATCAATACAAAGTCATGCTGTTACCTCAACTTCTGCCCAGCCGGCACTCATTCTCAACCTATGCTTCCTAAGTCACTTTCTACGAACGGGAATGGGAGAGCATTCACCAGTAACCGAAACAAGCAAGACATTCAAAAAAAAGGAGAGAAGAAAGAAGAGAGCAACCGAACATAACATACAATAAGCCGAGACCATCGAAAATATGTACATATACATCAAACGTTTACTAGCCGTCGTTAAGCACTACAACTACGGCAAAGTAACATACAAGCTAGGAAAGTCTAGACAACAGCGATGCAACTGGGTGGGAGCTGAATGCCTGAAGTACCTCCCGCTCCGCTTGTACCTCTGACCATCCAGCATCAAGCTCGGCCTGTCGCCCTAACCGCTCTGACTCTCGCCCGTCCACCTCACCTCGCCGCCTCTGTAGATCGGACAACTGCCTCTGCAAATCGACGAGCTGTCTCTCTATCTCTGCCACCTGCATGTCAATCCCGGCCAACTCTGCCGTGATCTCTGACCGCTCTGCCTCTAATCCTGTGCGGCGCCGCTCCAGCAACATCTCCCGCATAACCACGACTGCACGCCTCTCATCCATATCGTGGCTGACGCTCCTCGATCTAAAGAAATCTGCTAGCCAGTCCAGCTGCATACCTAGCGATGTGAACGGAGCGAACTCTGAAAGCGACCGAGCAACGAACTCTGCAGTCCAACCCGACGACGGCACACTGGCGAACGGCAGCAACCACTCCATAAACCCTGCAGACACCCACATCCGTAGTACTGGGTTCTCTACCACCACGCTCTCGAATGTCTGCGGGAACGCTGCCTTCACCAGTTCTAACCGGCGCACAGTCTCCGCTGGTAGCTGGAGGCCCCCCCAAGCTGCCACATCCACCTGACCGCTCGAGGATCCTCTACTCATCTCTCCGACTGTCGCGCCACTGCCGCCCGCTGCAGAAATCTCCGACATCCCACCCGCCCTCTGCGCACCAATCGTGGCTGAGTGCATCGCCAGAAGAGTAGCTCCGACCTCAACCACAGACTCCGGCAATGTGTCGTGCCGTCGCACCACCACAGCCTGAACCGGTGTCTCTCGCTCACGAATCGAGGCAGCAACAACAGACTCAGGCTCCGCCATTTCGCCACCATCACCTCCCACAACCTGCGTCTCCATGCCTGTCCACCAGTCCTCGTCAATGTCGAACATCACCGTATCGCTCCCCTCTCCGCCGTATAGTGCCCCCACCGTTTCCTCAGTAGCAGGCAATGGGCTCACCCTCCTCGGCACACCGGCCGTCAATAGCTCAACGGCCTCGGTCTCATCACTGTCAACTAATCTGCCGGCCTCGGCTGCCATAGCCTCCTCGCCTTCGATCTCAGTCTCGGCCTCGCTCCCCCCCGCGACCGCCTCTTCCTCGTCCCCCTGGCAAAACCGCTGTCAGTTCACAGATTATGAGCAATATGCAAACCATATTTATACGACAAAAAGAAAGGACAGAAGCAAACCTCAGAGTCTAGCTCCTCTAATACGTCGCGCGGCCTCTTCGCCCCTGATAGGTGCGGGGCTGAGGTACCAGCACTAGCCTGACGAGCTGTCTCCATCATCCCCACTCGCAATGCCGACAAGGGCCCCTTGCCGGCCCCCGGCACCCTCGGCACCTCGGCAATAGGCTCCTCCCCACGGTCCTCCCCGGGAGCAGCGTCCCCCAACTCTACGGCATCCTCCTCCGCCTCCCTCTCCGAGCTCGGAACAGAACTCCCGGTCACCAGTGACAGCATCCCGCACTGCCTCGCGACTGTGGCCGATATCAAACTCAGGGCTCGGTCACATGCGAACACATCTACCTGTCGACGTGTGCCTGACGGCTGTGCCAGCCATCCGGCCCAGCTCCCTCGCAGCCGCTCCCACCAATGCGCATAATCCGCGGTCACCGCCCCTGCCACCTCTGTCCCTGGCTGCCTCCACTCTGTCGTCGGTGCCGGCCACTCGCGGGCTCTGTCATATAGTGTATACCCAAAAGCCGTCGCCACACTCCAAGGGCTGTCATAACCGCATGGGGGCTCTAGATCATACCCGAACGCCAACGACAGACGGTCCGGGCAATACCTCGCCACATAATAGCAGCACTCGGCGGGCTTCCCGCCATCATCTGTCAATACCGGGAGCCAGCCGGGAAAATACGCGACCAATAGCGCCAGCTGTCCTGGCGCTAACTCGCCTCTCCTGCTCAGATCTGTCGTCACCTCCTGCACGTGCAGCCATGGCGGCGTACCATATGACGCATGCATCTCCATATAGGGCCGTCGCTCGCATTCCCCCCGTTTGTCTAGAATCTGTGCCAACGGGCACCCCGGCCTCCTGATGCCTGCCCAAGCAAAAGCCCGAGACCCGCTACACCACAACGCCACCTGCCGCGACCCGCCTGGACGGGTCACTGTCCCCATCGTCGGTGACGGGTGTGCGAGTGGGTATCCGTCAGGACGGTACCCTGGAAAGCACTCGTACAGGTACCTCTGCAAGAACATCCAGTCCACGTACGTCGCCACCTGATACCGACCATACGACCGCTTCACGTCATTCACGAACTGATCTAGCCGCGAGTATAACGTGCCCAAGTACACCGGAGCCAAGCCGACCCGCCTTCCCTGCGCCATCCGAATGGCCAAGGGAAACACCCTCGGGGAAATGCCATCCTCAGGTGTCCCCTCAAACACAAACCTGCAAACAACGACCGGCAACATATGTCAGTTTGACGTTTTACAGGGCAAGCAGGACATACGATATATTCACGAATAATCACACGACAGTACAAAATTTACCTCGATAAGAACATGGCCAAAAACGCCACCAACTCGTACCGATCGCTGCCATGATACGGACCCATCACGAACTGGGCAGCATTGCCCAACCTCTGCCCTGTCCTCGCCTGCGGCGTACCATAGAACTGGCGCAGCCACCCACCGTACGTCCCCTTCCGGTGCTTCTTCGTCTCCGCCAAAATGTCTAGTAGCTGCGTCTGCAACAACCGCTCCTCCCCGCTCAGCCGGGTCACCCGTGCATCCACCTCCCCATGTATCGGCAGCCCTGTCAGCATCAACACATCGAGTAACGTCGGCCCGATCTCCCCGAACTCGGTCACGAACGTATGCGACTGCGTGCTCCATCTTGCCAGCAATCGGGTCATCCCTGGCGTATCCCTATATAACTCCAGCCCCCTCGCCGTAATATTGATCGCCGGTAACAGCCCCAGTGCCTGCAACACCTGCGCCCTCTCCGGTGTCTCCAACATATGCTCGCACCAAAAGTCCCACCCTACCGGCATCGCACTATGGCCCTTGAACATCACCGGCGACCAAGGTATGTCCTCTCTCCCAATCAACAATGCCGGTACATACCTCGGCGACATCACAGGCGCCTCCGACGGGCTCGGCGCGCGAAGGTAGGGTGACGACAGCCGAGGCTCCTCTCCCATCGACGGACCACCCCACGGTGTCATGAACGCTCCGTCTGCCACACGAATGGCCAACTCCCTCCACAGCTCACGGTCCGGTACACACGGTACTACTCCCCTCACCCCCAGCAATGTGTTTGTCTTATCTGGCTCCGGATCGTAGGACCTCCTACCGCCATCATCAAAGGTCAATGGCACTGCCGCCTCGACACCCACTGACGGTATGGCCTCATCGACTGGCGGCGCCGGCACAGGTACAGTCATCATATCCCGCGGCGGTCGCGATGTACCCGCCGCGGCCCCTTGCGGCTTCGCCCACATCTTCTGCCGAACTTTTTTCGCTGCTGGCGTCGCTCCGGGCTGTGAGGATGGGACTTGGGCCTGTCGGACACCCTGCGTGACCGACCCCCCATGACTGGCCGACCCCCCTTGTGCGGCCGACCCCTCTCGTGCGACCGACCCCCCATGGCTGGCCGACCCCCTTGCGCGGCCGACCCCCCTTGCCCGGCTGACCCACCTTGTCCGGCCGACCCCCCTCGCTGGGCCGACCCCCCTCGTGCGGCCGAGCCCCCGTGGCTGGCCGACCCCCCTCCCCTCGCAGAGCCACCGACTGGCCGACCCCCTGGCCCCGACGACCCCTCGCCCACTTCCACCTCCTCTCTCACCATCCCCCTTTTCTCTCTCTCTCTCTCTCTGACTTATGTGGGCACAAATGGCGGTGCCTCCGCCCCCTCCCCCTCCTCTCCTTATATAAAGGGGTGGGCAATTTTCTTTTCTTTTTCCTTTTTTTTCTTTCTTTCTTTCTTTTTCTTTTCTTTCTTTCTTTCTTCTCTTTTCTTTTTCTTTTTTTTTTCCTTTACTTTACGCTCCCGTCCGCCGGCGCCTCGCCACAGTTTGTCGACCACGCGCCGTCGCCGCTATGACCGCCGCGCGCCACCTCCACGACCTTCGTCGCACGCATTCACATGACAGCTCCGCGACAGGCCCCGTCGCCCGCGTGCCGTCTCCTTGAACCGCGTCGCTTGTGCCAACTCATCGCGCTCTCTACAACGCGCGCTCAATGCTAATGGTCACTTGATGCACGTCACCG
>JAVXUP010004078.1:0-42565 GCA_033070095.1 Escallonia herrerae | reverse complement strand
CTTTAGTGGTCGCTAATTGTCCCTAAAACCCTTTTATTGCTATAATTAATTTATACTATACTCTTCTAATTCTTATTGTAGTTAAGAAAAAATTTGTCAACTGTCATTGTAGTAGTAGATCACATTCTTTTAATATCCGATCGTTACGGTAAATGAGTGAGATTCTTTTCACTAATTCTGTTATGATCATCAAAACGTATATTAAATATGAACAAAAATTTTACTGAAGATTTTGATATTAACAATTAAATGGAGCATTGAGTCATGAGCTTTAAGAGAAACATGGTAAATGAATTCCGGGCGATGAATATGACCATGAGAGACAGAAGTGTTCAACGAGAGAAGGGTAGAATTTCGCAATCAATTCAAGCAAAGAAGTTACCAAAGTAACACTTTTAGAATATAGTTTTGGAAAAGTTTGGACTTCCCACCCTTTCCAAACAGCACCTAGTTTGACAACTGATACGCACACACACAGAGAGCAAGTGTGTGTAATAAACAAAGCAAACCTGTCTCTGTCCATGTTGGATTGGCAGGCTGTTCAAATGTTAAGAGGAGCCCACCAGATTCCAATCGACCAAAAACGTTAGCAAATCCAATTCATTGAAGACTGCAGCTCATTAAAATAAAGGCATTGCAAAAGGATAAAAAATCTTCAGTTAGAGCAAAAGGCCAAGAGGATTCTTTCATTCAAGTCATTGGGAACGTCTCTGATCATAAAGGTACAAGGCTCTGCCGACTCATATATCACAATAACCAGTTATATTCTCGACAGTGGGTTTCTTGTCATAGCCAACTTACAAAATTCCACGACCACCACCAGAAGCTTTTGTTTAAAACCTATCCATTTATTTTTTAATCCAACGTTAATTTCAATCTCAAGAAAGTACCTGTCACATCCCAGATAAATTGTAATCGATAAATATGTTTATGAAACTTCAAATAGTGATAAAAAAAAAAGTACGACTAAAAACCGTAATTAAAAATGTTTGTAAATTTTTTACGTAACAGTATTAATACTAATTAACACACAGTATATGGGGAACCCTAAGCCTTTTGACAACTAGGACGGCAGTCAAAATTGTTCGTCAGACCTCTAATAAGTTAAAACATGAAGAACCTAACAAATCAACCAACAAGAAATGACCCAAAAATATACGCCAGAGTCCGATGGATTGATATGATAAAACTCGGTTTGAATGGTGAAAAATTTTCAACTAACAAAGAATTCTGCACATTTTAAATGTTTGTCATGAATCTTACACAACAGAATACCGACAATATAACCTAGGAATGGTTCCCCAACTAAATGGGATCTGTAACAAAGTAACCTACCGGAAAATAACGAATGGGGAAAACAAAAAAAAAAAATCAAAAACTGATCATATGGGGAAAAAATCAGGCTAATGGGGGTCAAAAGTGGGAGGCTTATGAAGGACCTGCATCCAAGCTTTTCCTCTTCGGTGCACCAATTTGTACGAGTGAAGACGAAGACACTTTCTCTACCATGAGCGTATACCCACTTATTCCATTCTAGGCACTACTATATAGTCAACAACCCCTCGGGAAGGCTAAAATATGGCGTCCTCTCTCCGATCAAAAAATAGACGACAGATTCGTTATGATACAGACCGAATGAATGAATGAATGAACTGCGCAAGCTATGATGCATCTCCTCTCTTTCAGAGGTGGGGGGGCAGCTGCAAATCAAGCCTTGAACGCATAGCCATTTTGGCCAGTTTCCTGTTTCTATTCTCAATGAACAATGACAAAATTGGTTAGCTGCAAATAAGCTTCGGAGAACCCCATACCGCTTGCTTCCTTCTTCCAATGCATCTTTCTGTTTAAAAACCCTTTAGCTAATAGCTAATTTGATACTACTCCAAGATGTGGCAGTTTCTAATAAAATCGTTGGAGTAGTTGACGTACTTGGTCCAGAATGGCCTGAGATGCTCGAAGCCTATCTCCAGCCATGGTTTTGACTGGCCATTGTAGTGGATGACAGCAGCCTTCTTTAGTCTCTCAATGTTTGTCTTATTTTGGTAACCCAAGCCTAGCATGTGCCAAGACGGGTCAATTGGATGAACATAGCCTTTGAACGCAATCAACGCTGGGGGTAGAGTTCCAAGCTTCCACATTGTAAGATTGGACTTTAAATTCTGCAAGATAAGAAACGACGATTATGCATCTCTAATTTCTAATTCCGATCTATATCTTTATGCCAGCACAACTAGACAGATTCATGCCAGAAGTAGATTAAGATAATGTTATTCACAAAAACGTTTACATTTCACCACAATTTTAAAAACTCAAATTTATGCTCACTCGTCCAAAGATATGAAAATGATCCAAATGATACTTCAGAAAGCATACATGTAATGAGAATACAAGCTCCCCCCTCCCTCCCCCCGCCACTAAACCCGCCAAAATAATAACAAAGATAATACTTGTAATAAGGACATTCTCTACCCTGCCTGAGACATGACCAAGAGATAAAAAAAAAAAGGTAAAGAAAAAGTCAGGACCCCTTGTGAATATCCAGAAAACTAAAGAGCCACTCCAATTATTCAGAAAATTCATTTCTCTGTATTATTTGAACCCTTCACAACAAGCACTCACCACAGTGGAAGAGAAGGAAAAAAACATCCACAATCAGATTACAAAGTTAAAAGTTTTTACCTCCTTTAGCCAAGTGTGGTATGTGTCTCTTATACTAGTCTTTCTCCACGCATGCAAGTCAAAGACATTCATTCCATAAGCCCATGCACATTCATCTGGGTTCAAATTCTTTGCTATGAGAGGATGAGAAAAATTGAAATAATTCCTAAGCCGCTTAGACATCACCCATTCGTCATCACCTTTACAGGTTTCAACAGCTCCATTAACCTTTCCACCGAGGTCTATTTCCCATAACAAAGATAAATCACGTTGAATTACAACATCATCATCTAAAAAAACCACCTTGTCAAGGTTTGGGAAGAGCTGCATAATGCAAGGATATAACACTGTCAGTACATTGTAGAAAAAAAAAAAAGGAGACAGTGAAGAACAATCAAGTATAAGGCTCAAGAAATTCCAATGACCAAAGGCTTGGTAAGAATCCAACACCTTTGCCACTGCGAATTGTAAGAAGAGAATTAGTTATCAAATCAATTTAATTTAGCGCGGGGATAAGCCTGCAAAGCAAGTTACCTGAGCTTGCCTGGATTCAGAACTTGCTCAAAATCGACTTGAAACTTAATCAGTTTAATCAGCCCTTTAATGGGAATTGGCTAACATCCAACAAACGTTCAGCAACCTCATTGAACTAGAGGTGGCCCGTGGGCCAGAAGAAGGGAGTTAATTTTCATGCTATTTGAATTGAAGGACAGTAACCCATCACTAACTCATTGTGCCTAAGACCATACATGTGTGCAGATTTTGACAGCATAGTTTATCAAAAGGGAGGGCCACAGGGTGAAGATTTCTAAAGAGATTCCATAAGCTTTCCATCCTACCACTCGTGCCAACAGAATGACATTTTGAAAGACACTTCTTAATACCAAGCACTTTAGAGTTCGAAATTTAAAGTACTAGGAATTTAGTGGAGAGAAGGAAATACACAGCACACCTAATTACCTCTGGCAAATATATGCGAAGATGGTTGAGCAACGAAATGTACTTTGGGCTTCTAGCCTGCAGCTTAGAGGCAAATGTTCGCGGGGTAGTATCACTAAGATTCGCTCCTGCAATATGATTGCCATGGTAATAATTCCTGATTCCATTGTGGTTTTCCACTGCTTCAAGCACTGGAACATTCTCTCTTGTTAACCAATCAAACTGATGAACACCTTTCACTTCAACAACAGCAGGAGAGACAGGATTCAAGGCAAACCATGAGTGCATGCCTGCGTAAGTTTTCTTGTCTGTGATGACATGAAATACAATCTTGTCCGGCTTTAGAGATGATTGGATGGCAGAAGTGACCACAACCGAAGCAGCAAGAATATTATCAGTGGCTAAGATGAAATGGTAGTACGAGTTGTCAGAAAGAACAGGGAGCAGTTCTGGTGAAGGCAACTGTTTACGTGCATGAGCATTGGAAGAGTACTCATCAGTCAAACGCAAAGAGAGACAGTGGATGCCTTTCGGGATGGCACTTGCGGCAAAGTGTTTGTTCATTAGTTCTGCAAACTTCGATTCCCTAATTTCCCTCTCAGACCTCTCCATCTGTGCAGAAAAAAAAAATTATTAGCTGAAGAACATGTGCAAAACAAGGCTGGTCTATATCGAATGTCTCATGTATAACTAAGCACAGGAAGAGTGCAATCTCAAAGTCAAATATGTCAACAACGTGGTCACATGAGATAAAGAACAATACGACAAATTAGACATAAAAAAGAACCAGCAACATGCAGAAATATTTCGCTTATATTGTGCACAAGGTTTTCAACATATACATTCTTGTATACATAAAAACCGATAATCCGGTTCGAGGTTGCAGCATCAAAGTTGTCAAGGGGCAGGATAGAACACCCTTTCTACTACAAAAAGCTGTCAATTGTTGTATTTAATATAGTGACGAAACTCATTAGGACACACCAGCAGAACGTCAATTACCATAGCATTTATAGTTACTTACCTTATTCTGGTAAGTTCTTCAACTACTACATGACCAATTGTATCAAGAAGCTTAGAAGAAGGTGGGAGGTAAAAAAAAAAAACTTTTTAACTAAACTAACTTTTCCCCATAAGAAAGCACAAAAGAAGAATTCAATGCAAACATGAGAAAACCAACATACTATAACGTTTTTAAAGCCTTATTAGGACAGTTTTTAGACCACAATTATGCAAGTTATGCAAAAATGTTTTTATATAACTAGCTTCTGCTTAAATGTAGGTCAAAATGGAACAAATGACAGAGGCCTTGTACTTCATATCTCTTACAATTGGTATGACACCCAGCTCCACAACCCAACCAAACAAATAAAACCTTTCCAAGGACCCAAACAAATAAAACTTTCCAGCCACCAGTTTTTTCGTCGAACATGTTATTGTCAACTTGAGGGTATAAACCACCCTAATATTCTCCTTTTAGAAAAGGTGCCCAGCCCAACAAAATGATAATCAGGGAGCATGTATAGATATACGTCTATATAAAAAACCAACATCATACCATTCCCTTCAAAATCAGAGCAAAGTCCTTCGCATTGTACTTATTGCTTTTCATTTCAGAAACAAGTTGACTAAAAGAGTCGGGCAGCTTTAGGCCATCGGGAATTTCCTCAGAGCTAACTTGATTGAGGATCTTGTAAAAGTCTCTAACCAATCTCTGCTGCCAAAACATAACGACAAGTTTACGTCTTCATAAAATTTCAATAGTAAAAATTGTAAATAACATGAATCATAATTACTTCACTTGAAACAAACAAGGGGAAGAAGAAGAAATGGACTTACCCCTGAATCATCAACCCTGCCGAGAAGCCTTGGTCCCAATCGCCTGCCTAAACAATCTTAATCATGCAAGAAAGAAGGAAGAAAGACATAGTAAGCCATTTCAATCTTCACGAAAATTCAGAACCGATAGACAATGACACTCAAGCAAAGCCATGCACGGAAGCGCACACAAGAAACAAGAAAACGTAATTTGCAAGACTGCAGCTATAGTAACAGCAAAACAGAATCAATACATGCATACGTAAAGAAAATTTCAAGGCTAAAAGCAGACCATAAAAAGCAAGAAAACAATTGGCGTAGCTATACCATCGGGTCTACCAATATGATACCATATGCCTTACCAAGATCAAACGACAACCACAGTACGACTAATTGACAACAAGAGTGAGGCAACATAAACCATGAATTATACACTTGCAATGAAGAATAGTGCAAATGACTTGTGCATGCAGTAGTATGTGTTCCATTTTCTAGAAAAAAATTGCACTAGGGGCAACTACCTCCATCTACTCTAAGATCATTCCAGGAAGGAAAATCTATTAATTTCAACTGTTAAAGTTTTAGCAATATTTTCAACTAATCAATATCATACCTAATTAGTGAATAAAATACTGTTAACCACTCAACATTATTCCTAATTAGTAATACTAGGAAAAGGTTAAGAGAGAATAAATGTCCATGGCATGCATATATAGGCCAACAGTTTGCTAAATTGTTGATGTTCATAACGACAATATCAACCTCTATGTCCTGACTCAGAATTCAAGTCCTTGCTATAATCAAGACCTTATGCTAAGTATATTCCAAGCAGCTGAAGAAACTTCAGATAATGTGGACATTAATCTTTATGTTTCTTTTGACAATGTTATCTCAATCATTTATACAGCGCGACCCGCGTCCTCGCTTATGCTATATGACGCAGAAGACGTGAACAATGATGTCATAGGTGACCTTTTGATGCAAAGTTCAAGTGACAAATTAGGTTGTAAAACCAAACATGACGGATTAAATGTTGTGCATTAGATCCAAAGGGAGAGAGCTGGTCTGTATTAACAGGGCCTAGCTGATGCCAAAGTTGATCCTTCTTAACTTCATGGGTACCCACTAAACAGCCGGCATATAAACATTCCAAGCTACACACTCCCGCTCTGATTCAGGATACTACTAAAATATCACACGCGGAGGGGTTTTGAATGATAATTAATGCTTGAAAGGAAAAATGTAGTTCATGTTAATCACCTTGCTCTAGTTCCAGAAAGTTTGATATTATAAGTAACAGATAATCATTTGATGAGAAAACGGTAGTTATCATTTTTCTATATCATAACTGTGAAACTACGCATGGCAGCCTTAATGGATCCCTTCACAACGCAGCACCTCGTGCCTATATTTTGCTTGGACTTAAGAAGAGCTTTCTTGTTGCTTTCTGTTTCGGATCAGTGCACTGCCCAGTCTTGACAAACATCCTATAAAACTAACTCCAATTTCCACAACAGAGAATAGCAATTATGTGAATAATTGTGGGCAAAAATGATACCATATATGCATACGAGAGTATCTAACCACTCACAGGAAGGGGCTAAATCAACCTCCTGTATGGCAATCCATTCCTCCTTTCTTGTTTCAGATAAAATTACCCTGGTAATACTGGCATCTTTAACTCTTCAAACCGTACTGTTTACCAATCCCTCTAAATTAGGAGTTCTCTTGTTTCCTTAGAAGATAAAGGAAGCCAATTCTGAAAGTTTCAAAAGCTTAGCTACAAAATGAAAAGGAAAATCTAAGACTAGTGAAAGATTGGATCCAATCAGAAACTTGAGGCACCAGAAGAAAAAATGTTGTTACAGTTTTTCCGGCACGTAAAACCTTTTAGCAAATGTTAGAAAATATATTATTAGACAATTGCAATAATCATTACTTTATGAACCTGATGTTAGGATAAGGCAGTTATTGTTGAAAACTAAAAGTTGCTGGAACTGGAAGTATGTCCGAATAGAACGATCTCCATTTTATTCCAACACAATTATCTAATACTTTTTGCTTTGACCAATCAATAAGTGGAACGAAGTATTAAACATCAGATAAAGAATAGGAGAAAAGAAGAACAACACGGACATATATCTTCCTTTAAAACTTTGAGAAGACATCCACAAATCGGCAAAGGCAGCATTGGAACATCAAAACACTGCATTCTCAACAGTCTACCTAGCATTAAAACACGCACTTGGTATTCTCCCCCTACCATGAACAATACATGTAAATACAAAATTGTTCACTGACTGCAATATTCACTAGAACCAGAAGTACTTAAACAGAAGTCGTCTTCGACTAGATTCATAAACCAAGGATTACAATCCAGTATCACCTGTATCAAAAGAGACAAAATAAAACTGAAGCTCAGATCTCTCTCACATCTCATAAATTGCAACAAAAGCCACACTGCGACGAGGATTCTACCATAACGCAGAACAAAATCAAGATCTAATCTTGCGCAATCACAAAGCAAGACACAGCGCACACAGATATCAACAGGCAACAATCGGTAGATAGCGCAACGGCAATATTGAAAAGGAAGAACAAAATAAAAGATGGATGTACCGAACGAGGAACACTTGTTGACACCTTCAAGGGTAACAAGGGCGGTAAGAATGAAGACGAAGGGCAGCAGGAAGGCGAGGATGAGGATGGTGTGGAAGAGCGTGCGGTAGGAGATGTGGCGAGCTGCTACCTTGATCTTCATCAAGTCAACGAAGCCATTGCTGCTGCTCGATATCGTTATGCTTCTCATGCTAGGTGACAACCGGAGCTGCATCCTCCTCGACCCCTCCCGACAAACACGCCCTAATCCCGCCCCTCCCGCCCGATTTCTCCCCTTTCCCCGCCCTCAGGCCTCTCACCATCAGATCCACCGACACTTTTGCACGATTTCCACGATCCGGATTGCACTTCTCCTACGGAATCCGTCAGCTCCGGTCTTTTCGGAGACCGTCGCATTGAGGTCCCTTCCCTTCAGTGATTTGCCAGAACTAGGGTTTTGGATTGTGCTGATTGTGATTTCTATTCGTTTGATCGATTCACAGAGGTGAAATCCTAGAGAGAGAGAGACAGAGACAGAGACAGGGAGAGCGCAGTATTTGCGTGTATCGTTTTCTTGCAATTGGGTGGAACAGTCGGATCTATGATTTCTTTCTTCTCTCTGTGGCCTGTGGGGGGGATTATTTATTTATTATTGCTTTTTTTTTTTTTTTTGCGGGTCAAAACCGTGTTTTGTTAGAGAGAGGAAGTGAGAGGAGAGAGAGAGGTGCTTTGTTAGAGAGAGAAAGGGAGGGAGGGAAGTGTGTATGGTTTGACCTTGAGAGTTGAGACTTAAGGGGAGCGGGGTACGTGGACTAAGATTGTGGGCAAGATTTGCGATCGCATTAATAAAGTTATTGTGTCACATGCTATATTATACGTGTGTGTAAAAATAAAATTATTAGTATAAATTTTGTTAAAAAATTAAACATTATGTATAAGTATTTATTGTTATATAAAGTAAAATAAATTTTAAATTATAAAAAAATAAGTTAATCATACGTGTCCAAAAATAAGTTAGCAAAATATTATCATGATATCAAACTTGGCCTTTAAATTTTATTTTAACTATATTTTTTGATAAATTTAAATTTTTAAAAACTAAACATGTTTTCTTAGGTAATTATTTACCGATTAAGATTTTTATTTTTTGTCACTTCTTAAAGATTTTCTTAGAATGTCACATATCGTCATTGTAGGTTAGTAGTTATGTGTTATAAAAAAGTGTAACGCTAAATTATATTTTTCCTTAATTAATAAATAGAGTAATGTAGAGGGTCCTCAACTTTGAGCTGAGATTAAGATAATAATATTGGCAGGCTTAGATGGGTTAAGGCTACCCTGTGGGTTTACTTTTTGGGATGTGATTCATGTGAACTCAACTTACCACCTGTGGGTTGTGTTAGATTGCTGGAATATATCATATGTAGTTAGTGGCACTCAAAGAGTAGTATGCTTTGAGTTAGGCAAATCAGATTTTGTATGTCTAATGTCTCCTACTCTAGTACGATTTGTGTGTGGAAAGGGAAAGTTTGTAAACATTAATATTTTATGTCTATGTAGGTCGCGGTATTGAGTTGGTCAACGTTGTCATGTTTTATCGAGTTTTCAATATATTTGCCTATCCTTTTGGTAGAGAAGTTGATCTTGCATTTCTTAGTTAAGTTTAACTTTCATAACAGAAAGGAAAGTCAATAATAATTTGATAATCATATCTGAGTCGACTTAATGAACCTAATATTAGGGTGTGTTTGATAACGCAATTAAGCACTTAAATTTAAAATTTTTTATGATTTTTAATTAAGTGCGTTTGATAACGCTAAATCTTGTACCACTTAAAAAATTAATCCTACAAAAAATAGACTAAAATTTTAAGTCAGGGTGGACTTAGGGTGTGTTTGATAAAACTGAAATTTAAGTACTGAAAACTTAAGTGCTGAATTTGTACAACTGAAAATTTTAAGTTACTGAATTTTAAGCACTGAAATAAATTTGGTGTTAACTGCAATTTAAGTGTTGAAGTAGTTTATTCTGTTTGATAAAAAAAACAACTGAAATCTAAAAACTGTTTAGTTTGACACTAATACCCTTTTGCTCTACTTTTTAAAACTTTATAAACTTCGTTATATTATTGCACTTCCCACGTATTATTAGATCAATAATGGATATTTCAAATCCAATTTGCAT
The DNA here is from genome assembly GCA_033070095.1 of Escallonia herrerae. Taxonomy (NCBI): domain Eukaryota; kingdom Viridiplantae; phylum Streptophyta; class Magnoliopsida; order Escalloniales; family Escalloniaceae; genus Escallonia; species Escallonia herrerae. The sequence goes on along the minus strand of JAVXUP010004078.1, from coordinate 32,368 downwards.
GCGTAACATTAAAACATAAAAGAAAATTCAAATTAGTCACACGATAAGAATTAGCAATAATGTAGATAGTTAAAAGTCATATTATTACATATATGAACTACAACCTCAAATTAAATAATTGAGTTGCAATCTGCTCCCGCAAGTTCACCATAAAGTTTTGATCAGCTTGTCGTGCTCCCGCTCCCATATCTACGGCATTTTCGTGTTGGTGAGCCGTATCTTCAAGAATATCTCCATTGTCAAATCGCTCAAAAAGATAATCTGTGATAATCATTTTTCGAAGGAAATTATGTACCGTTGCACATGTAAAAACAATATTCCTTTGTACTTGAAAAGGATATGGTGGCATCCTCTTCAATATTGGGAAACGAGCCTTAAGGATTCCAAATGAACGCTCAATGACATTTCTCAGTCTAGCGTGTGCATGGTTAAATCGTTCCTCCTTTGTTTTTGCACAATGACCCTGTGCAAAGTCCGCCAACCAATAACGCACATTCCGATAAGGTGCCATAAATCTACGAGTATGTGTATATGCAGCGTCACATAAATAGTACTTATCTGCAATAAATTATTTATTACAACAATTTAGTACTTGTTTTCAAATGAATCTCAATACTATATAAGGTACCATATTTCAATACCTGGGGGCGGAAATGGAAAATGATTAGCAGGTTCCCGCATAGTTTCTGTTAACACCCTTGAGTCGTGTGCCACTCCTTCCTAACCAGCCCATATAAAAGTGAAAACCATATTAAAGTCGCATATGGCTAGAACATTTTGATAACATTCTCCCCTTCTTCTTCCTCTATATCGTACTTGTTGATCAGGGGGTACGACAGCATGAATAAGTGTACCATCTAATGCACCCACTGCACCCTACAAAAAAGAAAAGAACACAACCACATAATTTACAAGTGGATACTAAATTAAGCCTATAAGCATTTTCGTGTAACAAAATCTAACTTTGTATTTATACCTGAAACACGTGTCTGAGCCGACGATGGTGCCGAATCTGATTGGCATTAGGATTATATGTGGTAGGAACAATCATTTCCTTTGAAAATTGTAGCATCGCCGATAACACCTCGTGAAAATATCTATGCATGGTATGTGTTGAATGGTTGAATCTTCTTTTAACAAAACGGGTTCTTGTGTTATGGCTCAAAATTACCAAGAACATTGCCATCTTCTCCCATATGGAAACATAACGACTATCCTTTAGCCACCCTCGAGTGCGAAAATGGTCACAAATATTCAAAAACGCTTGTTTAGGCATCCGCAAAATCTCTTGAGAATGAGCAGGATTTCCATTTATTATCTCGTCCAAGTATCCAGCTCCACTAAGCGAAGAATTTGTATCTGGCCTTCTCTTCAAACGTCTTTGTTTCAAAATTTTCATTATGAGAATGGTTGCAACAACTCTTAGGGCATCCTTTTGATTCGTAGTCACCATTTTGTTCTATGTGTTTAAGGACAATATAAGCAGACAATAATGTATAGTGGATAATTAGCACAGTAAATGACAAACATGACTATAACGCTCACACATCACAAAGCAACATTATCCAACATCGTAAAGAAAATGGCCACTGTAATGACTAAACGACATATAAATGTCAAGAATCACGCTATGAAAAGGACACAAAAAAATAAAAAAAAATAGTTCGTAAACTTCCTACTAGTCCAAAAATCATTCTATGAACGCGTTCCTAATCGAAACACTAAACTAACCAAGGACACTTCACAAAAGTCCTAAATTTTTTCCCTTCATTTGTATCCAATTTTTTCTAACTTCTTCGGGTGTTTGACTGAGTATCATCCACTGTTCTATGTATGCTTTACTTTCATAAAAAATGCTGCATGCAACGATGTATAAGTGGTCAGTCATTTGTAACGTTTGCATCTCATTTAAAATACGGTTGCACTCGTCCATGCCTGGCCCTTCTGATTTCTCCAAAATTTTAAGAACCGCAACTAATTGGTCATCAAGCTTATCAGATTGGTTATCAAGCTGATCACTTAATTCTAAGTGAGATGGTTAAAAGTTATTTAACATATTTTTACATGAAAAAAATAATTACCGCCACGATGCCTCCTCAATTCATTTGCTAGCAACATTGCCTTCACAATACAAGAACCACCACAACGATTATTTCTTTTACTACCACCACCACAATTATCACGACATCGTCACTATCACCATCGACACTGACATCACCATAAGGACACCGCCACCTCCACCATACTATCGTTGTTGTCATCACGTCCATTTCTACCAAAATCATCTAAAGATCCACACACCACAACCACTGCCATAACCATCATATCGCCGCATATCGCTATCATCATAATTACTAACATCACGTCTTCACGCTCCATTACAACTACTACTCCATCGTCACTGCTGCCACCACCTTCAATACGCCCCAAAAAGTTATAAAGTACATAAACAAATTCATAATTTTGGTAAAATGGATACATTTGTAAATAAAAAAATATCGGACATCTGTTTTTGGTTTACCAAACAGGTTAACTTATTTTTCAGTAAAAATTCAGTTACTTAAAGTTTTCAGTTTTACAAATTAAGTACTTAACTTTTTCGGCACTTAAATTTCAGTTTTATCAAACAGTCCGTCAGACGATGTACTCTTTTGGTTCCTAAAGCAAGTATTTTCCGTACGCGCACAAACTCTGTGAGACCAATTAGTCCCTGTGAATATGCTGGTTGTGAAAGATGAATGTCATGTTGTTACACCGTGATATGGGTAAAATATACTACCCATAAGATAGTAACACGTGTCACCATCTGATGACATCCAAACCTGTCAAACCATCCATGAATAAATGGGAAGTTGAGACTATCCATCTTCCCCGCTATTTACACCATCCATTATGGTAGTAACCTCCTATTCAATAGGAGTAATTGTCCATTAATATTGGTAACCTCCCATTATTCTGATAACTCCCCAATTAGGAGGGAATTAACTAACCACTAATGGGAGACCCTATAAAAGGAAAATGTGGGAAAGAAGAAAGGTAAGTGACTTGTAAGAGTTCATACTAATCGATCTTGAGTTTATTCTAACTTAAGCATCGAGATTTTAACCGGTGTTGTTTTGCTATGCAGGCCTATTCACGAACGAATTCCGAGTTCCATCCACAACATTTTGGCGTCATCCGTGAGACTGAAGATTCGTGAATAGACCATGTCTCAAACTCCCACACCACCAGCTCAGCAAGGTGGAGCAACTCCACCAATTTTACCCTTGCCACCAATCCGTGATCCACTTCGTGGGGGAGCTGCATCTCCATCCTCTAGTCACAGCAAAAAGGTCACAACCGCTACTACCATAGCACGAACCACCACAGTTGCAGCACCTGTAATTCCTGCAGTAATGTCGGATGCCGCCACGACGGCATCAATACCCGTAACGGTAATTCCACCTGCTGCGACAATCGCTCCTCCTTTCGTAAACACTGTCCTTCCTCCGCTTTAAACTGTCAACGTATCCGCACCTCCCACAACATTACCAGTCATGAGCAACCAAGATGACTTGATGGCCGTTCTCCGGGCTATGCAACAGTCCATCGAAAGGTTACAAGCAGCTGTTAACAATCCACCTCCGCAACCGCAATCAGAACCTCTCCAACCTCCAAATGAGCAACATGTAACTGATAAGCGGAAGCAGCCAATTAAACACCGATTGGATTTCCATGAGGAACCAGGAACCTCAAAGACTCCAGAGCGAATACAAGTAGAAGATGGACAATCCGACGATGAACGGCGCAACCCGAGGTCCAGGAGACAAGAGAAAGTTCTTATGAAGCTTATTCTACCAAGAGGGACTCTTATTATAACCCTGGTGAACATCGTGCCGAACGATACACCAATGCCCCAGTCATTGTTGGACGACCATTCACAGAAGAGGTTGATTACTTTCCTACACCACAGAACAAGATGCCTCCCTGTGAATCATACGATGGCACTGGAGACCCAATGGAGCACTTAGCTCGTTTCACTTCTGGTATGAATCTACACTTAGTCCCTGACCAAATTATGTGTCGAGGGTTCCCAGTATCCCTGAAAGGAGCTGCGCACGTATGGTTTCAACACCTCGCACCCCGCTCTATCTCCTGTTGGGCCCAGTTGGCAGAATCCTTTCGCAGCAATTTCTTAACAAGTCGGATACAAAGGAAAAACTCTTCGGCTTTTTTTCGTATCATTCAAGGACCCAAGGAGTCCTTGAAATCCTACTACGCTCGCTTCAACTCTGAAAAACTCCTCATCGACCACTTAGATCCAGGAGTAACATTTACAGCCATGGCCAGAGGAGTTAGACCAGGAACGCCCTTGCAATTCTCTCTAAACAAGCGCCCCCCAGAGAACATGGCGAACCTCTTGGACAGGGTGGAAAAGTACTTACGAGCTCAAGAAGATTCGATGACTTCACAGTATGAAGACACACATACAAGGCAAATCGCTCTGAAGGGAAAGTTCCAGATGACCCAAACGATCGCGTACAACGCTCCCTAAGTCATTTACCCCTCTCAATGTTTCTCGTGGACACATCCTAAATCAGATCAAGGGACAAAACATCCCCAGGTGGCCGAAACCCATGCGAGGTCCAGTCAAGAAGAGAGATTCTCAATTGTATTGTCATTTTCATAAGGATCACGGTCATACAACAGATGAGTGCAAAGTGCTCTAGTGTGAAATTGAGAATCTCATAACCAAAGGGCACCTCAAGCAATTTATCAAGACCAATGATCGACAACAAAGTGGAAAGAGAGGAAACCAGCGGAGAACGGAAGAGGCACCTATGAAGGACCCCCCAGTAATAAACACCATCTCGGGAGGTCTTAGCGCCGGTGGGTTGATTAACTCTTCACGAAAGGCCTATACTAGACAAGTCAATCTTACCCAAGGACCAACCAAGCGAACGAAAGTGTCCACCTCTCTAGCTCTAGAGTTCGACGATGCAGATCTCGACGGAGTAAGCCTTCCACATGATGATGCCTTTGTCATCACTTTGCGTATAGACGCTTTCCAAGTCAAACGCATCTTGGTCGACACAGGAAGCTCGGCTGACATTATTTTCGAAGATGCATTCAATCAAATGGGGATCCTACCGATAGAGTAAAACCAATTGCTTCCTCTTTGTATGGCTTCACGGGGGCCTCCGCACCGGTGAAAGGAATCATCCCCCTCACAGTCATCGCAGGGGAAGCGCCTCGTCAGGCGGTTCACACACTCGATTTCCTTATTGTCAGTGTCAAATCGTCGTATAACGAGATTTTGGGACGAACGGGCCTCAACAAGCTACAAGCAGTAGCTTCAACCTATCATCTCATCATGAAATTCCCTACGTCAACAGGGGTTGGCCTCGTAAAAGGAGATCAGATCTTGGCCCGAAGGTGTTACGTGGCGTCATGCAAAACCGAGGAAGCACTCTCCATTGATGATCAGCGAGACGAGAAAACGTTAAGACATGCGGAGCCTGTAGAAGCTCTCGTTTCTATACCAATCATAGAAGGGGATGAAGAATCTACCGAGGGCAGCAATTCGCCCTGTCAGGATTTGTATTTCCTTGACGCGTCTAGGAGCAACCATTTCTTGAATGGCTTTGATCTTTTCGGGGTAGCTTCGATCCCCATTTCTGTGATCATAAACCCAAGGAATTTACCAGATGATACTCCAAAAGTGCACTTGGTAGGGTTGAGGCGCATGCGAAATTCACGGAGGAGACTGAAACATTGTTGGAGATCAGTGATATGATCTTCTGCTCGGAGGCTTTTGACGAGCATATCGTCGACGTAGACTTCCATGCTCTTCCCTATGAGGGGTTTGAATATCTTGTCGACTAGCCTTTGGTAGGTAGCGCCGGCATTCTTTAGCCCAAAAGGCATGACCTTGTAACAAAATAAGCTTTGGTCCATGATAAAAGCTGTCTTGGCTACGTCGTCTTCATGCATGTGGATCTGGTTATAACCGGAGAATGCATCCATGAAACTAAATAGTTGATGACCAGACGTAGCGTCGATTAACGTATCGATGCGTGGCAACGGGTAGCTATCTTTGGGGCATGCTCTATTCAGATCCGTGTAATCAATGCAGATTCTCCATTTGTTTGTCCCCGCTTTTGGTACAATAACAACATTGGCTACCCACTCGAGGTAGTCAATTTCCTTGATGAAATCAGCGTCCAGAAGTTTATCGACTTCCTTTTTGATTATCATTTGTCGCTCTAGTGCGAAAGGGCGCTTCTTCTGCTTGACAGGTTTGAACATGGGATTAACAGAGAGCTGGTGTGTGATCACCGACGGATCGATGCCCAGCATGTCTGCTGCACTCCACTCGAAGATATCCATGTTCGATCGAAGGAAGGAGACTAACTGGTCTCTAACGGTCGGCTCTAGCATTGAACCAATTCTTACTTGTCTCTCCTCATCCCCTTCTATGATTGGTATAGAAACGAGAGCTTCTACAGGCTCCACAAGTCTTAACGTTTTCTCGTCTCACCGATCATCAATGGAGAGTGCTTCCTCGATTTTGCATGACGCCACGTAACACCTTCGGGCCAAGATCTGATCTCCTTTTACGAGGCCAACCCCTGTTGACGTAGGGAATTTCATGATGAGATGATAGGTTGAAGCTACTGCTTGTAGCTTGTTGAGGCCCGTTCATCCCAAAATCCCGTTATACGACGATTTGACATTGACAATAAGGAAATCGAGTGTGTGAACCGCCTGACGAGGCGCTTCCCCTGCGATGACTGTGAGGGGGATGATTCCTTTCACCAGTGCGGAGGCCCCCGTGAAGTCATACAAAGATGAAGCAATTGGTTTTTTACCCTATCGGTAGAGATCACACACCAGCTCTCTGTTAATCCCATGTTCAAACCTGTCAAGCAGAAGAAGCGCCCTTTCGCCTCAGAGCGACAAATGATAATCAAAAAGGAAGTCGATAAACTTCTGGACGCTGATTTCATCAAGGAAATTGACTACCCCGAGTGGGTAGCCAATGTTGTTATGGTACCGAAAGCGGGGACAAACAAGTGAAGAATCTGCATTGATTACACGGATCTGAATAGAGCATGCCCCAAAGATAGCTACCTGTTGCCACGCATCGATACGTTAATCGACGCTACGTCCGGTCATCAACTACTTAGTTTCATGGATGCATTCTCCGGTTATAACCAGATCCATATGCATGAAGACGACGTAGCCAAGACAGCTTTTATCATGGACCAAGGCTTATTTTGTTACAAGGTCATGCCTTTTGGGCTAAAGAATGCCGGCGCTACCTACCAAAGGCTAGTCGACAAGATATTCAAACCCCTCATAGGGAAGAGCATGGAAGTCTACGTCGACGATATGCTCGTCAAAAGCCTCCGAGCAGAAGATCATATCACTGATCTCCAACAATGTTTCAGTCTCCTCCGTGAATTTCGCATGCGCCTCAACCCTACCAAGTGCACTTTTGGAGTATCATCTGGTGAATTCCTTGGGTTTATGATCTTGAAAAGGGGGATTGAAGCTAACCCCGAAAAGATCAAAGCCATTCAAAAAATGGTTGCTCCTAGACGCGTCAAGGAAATCATGGCCAGTTACCTGCATAAGGCACGAGAGGTAGCCAACACATTCACTATCTTCAAGATCACACAGATCCGTAGAGAAGACAATACTTCTGCAGATGCACTCTCAAGGTTGCCCTCTCTTGACCCATCAGGTTTTGGCCGCACCATCCACCTCGAGCTTTTGCATGAACTGAGCATTGCGACAAAGGAAGTTTTGCAGACCGAACACGAGCCGTCATGGATTGATCCCATCAAGGCCTACAATGCATCGTGACGCTTTGGACTACACTAAAAAATGCGATGCTTGCCAACGCTTCTCTTCAATCCCCAGGCAATCACCAAGCCTTTTAACATCTCTGAGTAGTTCCATACCTTTCGCCATGTGGAGAATGGACATCATGGGTCCTTTCCCCCAGCCACAGCTCAGCGTTGCTTTGTAATTGTGGCGATTGATTATTTCACCAAGTGGGCGGAAGTCGAAGCCTTGGCCACAATTACAGAAAAGAAGTGTGAAGACTTCTTCTGGCGTGCTATCGTATGTCGCTTTGGAATTCCACGGGTACTCGTCACAGATAATGGAAAGCAGTTCGATAACCCAACCTTTCGAACTTTTTGTACTAATTTAGTGATCGAACAACGCTTCACCTTTGTAGCACACCCGCAGACCAATGGACAAATCGAAGTTACAAATCGCACGCTTCTCCAAGGGATAAAGAAGAAGCTTGATGGAGCAAAAGGCTTATGGGTCGAGGAATTGCCTAAAATCCTTTGGGCATACAATACGACGACAAGAAATCCTACAGGTGAAACTCCATTCAGTCTATCATTCGGGACGGAAGCACTAATCCCAGTGGAAGTAGGGTTACCTTCTCTTCGGCTCACAGCCTATGACTCGATACAGAATGAAGAAGCTCTTCGAGCAAACCTTGATCTCCTTGAAGAACGTTGAGAGCAAGCAGCTATGCGACTCGGGGCGTACCAGCATCGGGTTTCCAAGTTCTATGACCAAAGAGTTCGGCCTCGCACATTTTGAATTGGGGACCTAGTCCTACGCCGCATAGAGGCTTCAGTCCCGCGTGAAGCCATTGGAAAGCTAGCCCTAAATTGGGAAGGTCCATATAGGATAGTCAAAAGGGGTGGCCCCGGAGCATACCACTTGGAACACATGGATGGGAAATCAGTCCCTCGGACGTGGAATGCCGCCAACTTACGATGATACTTTGCATAAGCAAACCTTGGGGGGGCATATACTCCATCCACCCTACTTGTTTATGTTCCTGAATGTTTGAACTTATTCCCAGGCTTTTGACAGCCCATGTTCAATTCCCTCTTTATCGAATGTACTTTATCCTTATTATGAATGGAAACTGATTCGCAACTCGCACAACTCAAGAATGCAAAAGAAAGCCTTGATTGCATTATAAAACCAAAAGTTGGTACAAGTTAGGCTTCAAGGCCATACAAAACAAGTTACTCTAAATGACTAGCAAAGCAAATAAACGCCTAGTCTAATCCTGTCTGAACGCTTAAGTCTAACCTTGTTGTTCAGCAACATTCTCTGGTAGCTCCATTGCAGAGTGCCCCTCAATCGTAGATACTTGCGGCCTTGACATTATCCCAGAGACTGACCCAGAGGCTCCCAGACTGCGACTAACTGAAGGACTGGCCAAGGATCGGGAGCTAGTAGCCCTCTTCCGCTCGGCCTCTTCCTTAAGAGCATCCACAGCAGCAACCTCGCGAGCAAACTTATGCTCATAAATGCGCAAATCAAAGTCAGGATGATCCTTCAGAATGTCATTCTTACACTCGTTATAGCCATGGACCAATGCCCTCTTTGAATCACGATATCGCAGTTCAGTAAAAGTCTTGGATTTCTTGTAAAGTTGCACAGCTTGAAGAGCGACTGTAGATTTCTCGGCCTCTAAATGACCAACTCGAGCTACCAGTTCATTGTTTCGAGCAGCTACTTCGGAATTGGACAGCTCCAGCCTTCCAACGTTTCTGCTCAAATATTCAACTTTCTTCTCGGCTTCCCGACGAAAGTTGTTCTCGATCAGTGTCTTTTTCTTCTCTTCATCCAGCACCTTATCCGCAGCGATCAGCTTCTCGACGCCAATCTGCACCTGAGCCACCGCCTACAAAACAAACTAGGATTAAAACAGTCAACTTTCAAATGGGGTCAAAGATAGAAATCAACCTGCGACATCAGATGAACCATCCCGTTGGCTGTGTCAGTGGCGCCGTAGCCAAATAGAGTTTTGCGATCCATAGGAATAATCGCATTGCTAGACCAGTCCTATGCTGTACGAGGAGATTTGAAAATAGACTCCTCAATGGATACCCCCCAAGCAGGACGATGAGGAGTATCAGGACAAACAGAGGACGATGTAGCTCTGCTTCCAGCTCTACTTGAAGCCTTACTTTTCTTAGGAGCTTCCCTAGATTTGTCGACTGGAGACAAGCCGAGGACGTACTCTTCTGTACGCGCCTGACTCGTCTTTGGCTGAGACCCAGAAACCAGCCCGCCAAAATCCAAATCTTGCACCTCTTCCTCTTCAGCTAGAGATGTCAAAGGGCCGGGCTTGGGCCGGCCCAGCCCAAGCCCGTCGGGCCTGCTGTGGGGCCGGGCCGGGGCCGGGCCAGTGGGGGCTGCCAACCGGGCCGGGCCGGGCCGGGCCTGCCGAAGGCAAACCTAGGCCCAGTCCAGGCCCAGGCCCTAGGCCCAATAGCTAGGGCCGGGCTTGGGCCGGGCCCGGGCCCTTTTTTTTTTTTTTCTTCTTGTTATTCAATTTTAAATTTCATCTCTAGGCAATATTCACAATTTAACGAACCTAATCTTTATCCTTTTATTTCATTATAAGTAATATACATATATATGTATGTATGTATATACATATTTATTTGTTAGCCATTATATTTTTTATTATATGTTAAACATTTTCATACTCTTCTTGATGAGCTTTATTAATAAAATCTTAACACATAACAATTTATATAGAAAAATAATAAATGTATTCATAGGCCCTCCTCCTTTTATCCGGGCTTGGGACCGGCTGCTTGTAAACAAACAGGCGAAGTTACCTATTTTTTTATATATACGAAAAAATATATATCTTGCTTGTAAAAATTTATTTTATATATATGGAAAAAAAGTATATTTTGTGAAAAAATTTATTCTTAAAATTCTAACAATCAAAATAATAATGAATGTCTATCCAAAATATCAGCAATCAAAGATCAAGAAATCTGCAACGTCAACCAAAAGGATCAAAAGAGGAAAATAAAAACAAATTACCTAATCATCCAGAAGTACTTCAATATCCGAGTCACTGCTCTTCCTATCATCAATCGGTTTATCTTGCTCGCGGTATTTCGCATCAAGATAATCCTTCCAACATACACATAGCTCGAGCGACTCGGGGTTAAGACGACTCCTCCTGTCATCCAAAACCCTCCCGCTGGCTGAAAATGCCGACTCTGAAGCAACCGTGGAGGCTTGCACTGGCAGTACATCCCGTGCAATTTGGGATAAAGTTTTATACATGTTTTGATTTTGTTTCCAAAAATTTAACAAATTAAAATTAACCTGTTCTTGCCTTGATAAATCAGAATAATGATCAGTATTTGCATATACACCAATCTCATTAAAAGAGGAAAAAGTATACGAACCTGCCGAATTAGAAGTACCTTCACCTGGTAGTTGTCTTGCTACTAGATGTTCAAAGCCCTGAAGGTATGGCGCATAATACCTCTCAACAGTGGATGATGATGTAGCTCGCCCGCGCACGTCAGCAGAATTACGATAGACGTTGAACAAGTCCTCAAACCTCTTGCTCACTTTTGCTGTGAATGCGGTTGTCTCCTCTGCTGTGTAGCACATTAATTTCGATATCTCTTGTATCGAGGCGTTCACGCCATGCAACTTTAACCTAGGATCTAAACAAGTAGCCACAGTAAAAATAACAGGCAGTTACTCCAATATTTATTAAATTTTTGATCCATCACTTTTACTATTTCCTTAAAGGGTCCTATATATCTCCATTTTGTTAACATTGTAGCCATCTTCAGAATTTCTATTACAGCGAGAGGAGAGGTGGGATAGTACGTACCAGACAATAAATTGGTAGACGTGTAGAATACCTCCAAAAATTCAGCTAGGTATGTGGCCATCTGCCATTCCTCTTGAGTTGGCAAGCCGGCTGGGAACTGGGTTAGTAGAAAATGCGTATAGACTTCTCGGTATGCCAGAATGTGTAAAAGCATGTGGTATGTAGAGTTCCACCTGTGGACCACATCTGTAACTGCTCTCCTGCGAGGCATATTATATTGAACACACAACGTTTTAAATTGTTGTGTTCTCGGACTCGAGCTATTAACATACGCTGTCATACCCCTCATTTTGAGAAGAATATCTCCTGCAGCAGCTAAACCATCTTGAACAATTAAATTAATAATGTGACAAACACAGCGAACATGAAATAATTCACCATTAAGTACAGGTTGAAGCGTCTCCTTTAAAGCTGCAACAGCAACTTTATTATTAGAAGCATTATCAAAACTAACACTCATAATCTTATCCTTAATTTTAAATGTGGTGCATGCTTTTAATATAAGAATAGCAATGTTCATTCCATCGTGCGGATAAGGGAAGTGCTCGAAAGCGATGATTCTCTTGTGCATAACCCAATCTACATCAATCCAATGAGCGGTCACACAAGAATAACTAACAAAAGTATAAGGAGATTGCCAAATATCAGAAGTAAGACTAACTTTACCTTCAAATTTATCGAAATAATCGATAAGGCGTGCTTTAGCAGCATTGTACTGTCGGAGTGCATCGGATCTAGTTGTGTTTCTATGAACCTTTTTGTACAAAGGTTGAACGTATGTGTTCATATATCTAGAGTGCTTAGGATTATCGGCAAAAGAAAAGGCTTGTTCATCATGAATAACAAATTCAGCGAGACCGTCTCTTTGCTCTCGCTGATTATAAACAAATAACTTACCGTCAAAAGATAACTGCGTTTGGGTAGGTTCGACGTGGCCTTGTCGAGGTGCACACAGAGGGTAATGCCTGTTAAGATGTCCATTACCACTACCAGACGAAAATAATTTAGCGCAGTACTTACATCGAGCTTTTCGGATGCCGTCCACCATAACTACATCGAAATGATTCCAACACTCGGCTTTCTTTTTTTCCCCTTTTGGACTTCTGGCTCATTACCGGAGGCATTGCTCGGCCCTTCTTCATCATGACCAGGCATAGGGTTGAGATTATGCCACGGAGTAGTAGCTTCGCCAACCGAGCTGCGTCCTTGACTATAATGCGGGGGGTCTTCATCAGGCGTGTATTCAAAATCTGGAATGTTTTGATTGAACTCCCAATTGGCTTGGGTATCTATCATACAGCCTGTACTCATTCGTCCAGGAACGAATGGTTGTGTTGGTGCTTGGATTGGTGTTTGTGATGGCCGTGGCGCTGGCGCTTGTGCTGGTGGTGGTGCTTGCGATGATGATGATGTTTTTCGTGATGACGATGCACGCCTCATTTTCTTCAATAATCCAGCCATATTTCGAGCTAAACTTTGTAAGAGTAACTAAATACACAAGTATAAGAGTAGTAATAAGAAATAACAATTAAAAGAATGAACGAGTAACAAATATTAGAGAGTTAGTAATTAAAAAGAATTTAGCAAGACTAGTAATTAATAAACAAGAGTACTAATTAGTAAATACTAGTAGTAATTAGCAAGAGTAGTAATTAAAAAGAATTTAGCAAGACTAGTAATTAATAAACAAGAGTACTAATTAGTAAATACTAGTAGTAATTAGCAAGAGTAGTAATTGGAGAGGAAAATAGTAGCAAAGCTTGTAGAAATATAGAATGTTTAGGTAAGAGAGAGTAAGAAGATTGGTGTGAAAAATTAGAGAGAAATGGTGTGAATTTATAGATTTTAGAAACTTCACAAAAGACCAAAATACCCCTACAAACTATCCGTTTATAGTTGTTGGGGAGGGTAAGAGTGTAAAGGAGTTGAAAAATATAGGTTAGACTAAAATACCCCCCAAACTAGCCGTTATATTGCTGTTGGGGGGGTAAAAGTGGAATTTTGGAAAAGGGGTGGAAGAAAGGGGGGAAAACAAAAAAATTCAAACAAGTGGGGCCAAAACCGGGCCAAACCCGGGCCGCAGACCGGGCCAGCCCCGGGCCAGATCCGGGCCGCAGACCGGGCCAGACCCGGGCCGACTTCGGGCCGGGCCGGGCTTTTTCGCAGCAATGGACGGCCTGGTCCAGGCCCAGGCCCCAGGCCCGCTGTGCTGGGGCCGCCACTGTTCATCGTCGGGGCCGGGCCAGCCCGGGCCAGAACCGGGCCGGGTCGGGCCAGCCCGCGGGCCGCCCGGCCCGTTTGACAACTCTATCTTCAGCGCCATGGATAGATGCAAGTTCATCAGGAATGATGTCCCCAAGGACTCCCTGAGCATCAAACAACGGAGGATCTCCTTGTTCACGCGATGACATGGTCTCTGCACACACGATGACAGTAAGACTACCGTTAAAAGAAAAACAAACATTTAAGTTTTGATAAAAACATTTACCAGGGTCATTTTTGCCCTCCTCTTCTTCGACGAAGTCTTGGGGCTCAAGGGAGGAAATGATGCCACATTCGCGGAGCTGAGCGTTACTCAAAGGGTATCTGGATTCTAAAGGCACGGCTCCCTTAAGCTTTTCAATGTGTTCGAGGTCAGTTACTGACAAGTCTTTTTCTTTTAACACATTACAATCTTTAGTCACACACTCGGGTAGCCAGACGTTGCAGACTTCACTCCGTTGAGACTTAGGCAATTTAACAAACAAAAATTTCTCCTTCCAATGGTGGTTTGACGATGGTGGGTGTGGAAATAAGTTAGCCTCGGCCTTGGGGCGACGACTCAAGAAATACCAACCCACCTGCCTCGTAATTGCACATATAGTAAAAAACCATCTGAACACCCTAACTCTAGGTCTTAAACCAAGTTTATGGCATTGATAGATGAAGAAACTTAAGAAGCGCCAGGCATGAGGCGACAACTGACCGGGTGCAAGACTATAGGCGTTCAAAACCTTAATAAAGAAAGGATGGAGGGGAACTCGAAAACCATTAAGGAACATATCCCAATAGACTCCTATCTCGTCTATAGTCACCATATTTGCCAACTCGCCCTCCGTCGGTAATCTCAGTTTTACACTCGGTGGGATCTCACACCGTTCCCTTAAAAGTTTTAAATCGTAGCTACTAAGCTTACTTCTGAGCGTATGCGCGTCAAAAGGTGGAGGATACCGAGCTCTCTCCGTCAAAACGTCCTTCGGGGGAACTCCCCTCGACTCTTGGAAAGGAATTAAGGGAACACCAACTTCTAAAAACAAGGGATCAAAAGTTTGTTCTACTCTAACATCTTGAGCTTCAAACCCAGAAACACATTCTCCATCTTTGTTTGACATATTTTCAGATCAAAAGAAGAGATCTTAGAAAAAACTAGAAGGAAAAAGTTTGAAGCTTACTTGGAAAAGAAGAAGAATCTTCAAACTCTTTGAAATTCTTCTTTGAATGAAACTTCCAAATCGCCTCTCTCTCTCAACACCACCTAAGAAATGAGAAAGTTATGGTGAGGGTGAAAAGTTTTACCCCATTATATAGAAGTAACGAACTCATCCAACAGATGAGATCTCATAACGAATAGATCATCCAGAACACATGGCAAGATCTAATAAAATGACTAGGGGGCAAAATTACTTGTTTACCCCACGACGATAACTACAACGTAGTCGAGTAGACGAACTACTTTGATCATAGCCTCTGCCGAGTAGACGAACTACTTTGATCATAGCCTCTGCCGAGAGGACGAGCAACTTTGGTCCTAGCCTCTGCCGAGCAGATGAGTGCATTGGACAACACGGCTCTACTCGGCCAGGCCGAGTAGACGAGCAACTCAACACGCCTCTACTCAGCTAGGCCGAGTAGACGAGCACATCGCATGCCTCTACTCGGCCAAGCTGAGTAGACGAGCACATCACATGCCTCTACTTGCCAGGCCGAGTAGACGAGCAACTCAACACGCCTCTACTCGGCCAGGCCGAGTAGACGAGCAACTCGCACGCCTCTACTCGGCCAGGCCGAGTAGACGAGCACATCAACACGCCTCTACTCGGCCAGGCCGAGTAGACGAGCAACTCAACACGCCTCTACTCGGCCAGGCCGAGTAGACGAGCACATCGCATGCCTCTACTCGGCCAGGCCGAGTAGACGAGCAACTCAACACGCCTCTACTCGGCTAGGCCGAGTAGACGAGCACATCGCATGCCTCTACTCGGCCAGGCGAGTAGAAGAGCAACTCAACACGCCTCTACTCGGCCAGGCCGAGTAGACGAGCACATCGCATGCCTCTACTCGGCCAGGCCGAGTAGACGAGCAACTCAACACGCCTCTACTCGGCCAGGCCGAGTAGACGAGCACATCGCATGCCCCTACGGCAAGGCCTAGTAGACGAGCACATTGCATGCCTCTACTCGGCCAGGCCGAGTAGACAAGCACATCGCATGCCTCTACTCGGCTTAGCCGAGTAGACGAAACTCAACACGCCTCTACTCGGCCTAAAGCACCACGACTAAACCGAGCCATCGATATATGTACTATAATTCCAGTTCTTCTGAAAAAAGACATGGAATGGGGGGCAAATGATATGGGTAAGATACTACCCGTAAGATAGTAACACGAGTCACCATCGATGACATCCAAACCTGTCAAACCATCCATGAATAAATGGGAAGTTGAGACTATCCATCTTCCCCAGTATTTACACCATCCATTATGGTGGTAACCTCCTATTCAAGAGGAGTAATTGTCCATTAATATTGGTAACTCCCATTATTCTGATAACTAGGCTAGGAGGAGTATTACGAGCACTAATCGCAGCCCCTATGCAAGGCCCAGTGGGAAAGAAGAAAGGTAAGTGACTTGTAAGAGTTCATACTAATCGATCTTGAGCTAACTTAAGCCGAGGAGATTTCCCGCCGGAAAGAGCCGGTGTTGTTTTTGCTGTGCAGGACGAACGAATTCCAGGTTTCATCCACAACACACCGTAACATGACTGTCAACAACACAGAAGCACGATCCCTTTTATGTAATATAATTCCAAAAGCCAGTGATCAAAATTTGAATTGGATGGAGTTTCATCTAACTATGGTGTCCGATGCCTTTTGTTAAGACTTTGTAGCCAAATTAGTTACGCGAGCATTTACACACAGAAAACTTTGTAATGGCACGTTCTTCTGTTCTTGTTTACATTCAGAGTTTTACTCCTAAAGGGGCAAAGAATTAAAGTTGCTCCTTTGTTAGAAAGTGCAAGTCGCATTATTTACTACATAACACCTTATTGATACCAAGGACAAAAGCGTTTCCATTACAACCATCAAAAGAAACAACCTACAGATATCACAAGTGCAACAATCTAATCTCGAGTCGGCCTAATCCATTCGATATGTGTATATACCAAATTTTGAAAATGACGGGAAGGAAGGGAGTAAGGGGATTCATTGTATGAGTCTTTTAAAAGAGAAAGATAATTAATATTTGAGTTCCGCTTTACGGTTAAGCAGTTACATAGCATTACAATCAAAGTTTTTAGCGATAAAAGTGGAGCGAAAATAATAAAAAGTAAAACCCAGCTATTAGTTTCCAAAAGAAAATGTCTTTGAGTTGATAACTGCTGCGGGTCAAAGGGAGACAAGAGGAACAAAAATAACATAGCATAGTAATCATTGGAGAGTAAGGGCTGTTTGACACAGCTTTTTTTTTTCAGTGGTCAATTTTTAAAGAGCAGCTTAATTTTTTTTTACAAAAAGAAGTGGGTGTTTGATAACTCTTTTTTGTCGAGTTTTTTTTTTTGGGTTTTTGGTAACCTTTTTTATTTTGACTTTTTTTTTGTGGTGGTTTGCGGTGGCAGTGGTGGGGCGTAGCGGTGGTCGACGGTGTGGTGGCACGTTCGCTGTAGTCGCTGCCGGCGGTGGTGGCCGGAGGTGGTTGCCGGCGGCGGCGGTGGCCCGAGGTGGCCGCCCTGGTGGTGGTTGCCAGCGGCCGGAGGTGGCTGTCGGTTTGCTGTCTGGCTGCGATGGGCGGTGGCTGCCGGAGGTTGCTGCCGGCGGTGGTGGCCGGAGTGGCCTCCGGCCAACGGTGGTGGCCACCGCCCACTGCTGCCCAGTAGTGCTGCCGGCGGTCAATGGCTGTGGTGGTGGCTGCCGAAGGTGGCCGCCCGGTATGGTTGCCGCCGGCCGGAGGTGGAGTCTGGCGGGGTGGTGGCCGGAGGTGGCCTCCAGCGGTGGTGGCTGCCGACGGTCGGAGGTAATTGTTGGTGGCTCCGCTTTACGGTGGCAGCTGTTACATAGCATTACAATCAAAGTCTCAAAAAAAAAGTGGAGCGAAAAAAAAAGAGTAAAACCCAGCTATTAGTTTCCAAAAGAAAATGTCTTTGAGTTGATAACTGCTGCGTTCAAAGGGAGACAAGAGGAACAAAAATAACATAGCATAAAAATCATTGGAGAGTAAGTCGTCAAGCACTTTGGCCAGTTGTTTGAGTAAGGTTGTCAAGGTCTTGCACAAGAGGATGCAGCATAATTTATAAAGTTAAGCATGGGATACAAGCATCTTAATATGGTCAGCTCCAGCATCCTTTACCGAGTCAAAGATGATGGAAGACATTTTTCTTTTCTTTCCCACCCCTAGTAGTATCTAAATATTTTCAAATTCAATTGTGAACCCACCCCAAGTGTCTCAATATTTTCAGACTCAAAACATGAAAGGAAAGGTCTTTCCGGCTACGCTATCACATTAATTTAAGCAAAAGTTTTTCTTTTAATTAGATTCTTTCTCTTTCGATAAAGAAATTACGATCATCAAAGAACGATCAGGTGAAATTAAGCATGTTGTACAACCATGCAAAAGAACATCCAAATCATAATTTAAAGACGCCTTATACTTGCCACTAGCTTTTCGACGGAAAAAAAGAGAGGGGGTGTGGATTTAGATGCTCAGCATAATTGAAGCCTCACCCTTGGGAAGTATTCCTAGAAGTTGACCAAGTCTTGCACCAACTAATCAAAAATTAAAAATCATAGAGAAACTTTTATTATAGGACATTTCTACTAGCGAGAATAATTTTGATGATGCAATCACGATATCAGCTCTTTCAAAATTTGCGAAAGACGATTGGAAAAAGAATATTGCAAATCAATTAAAATGGACTTACGAGTCAACTCTTCCACGTGCCAGTAGCAAATTGAAGGTTAAATTTGATTTTCGTATATATATGTTCGGTAATACTTCATTTTTGGTTCCCCTTTAGCAGGTCAATTACTGTTTACCCATCTCCATCGGATGATATATTTAGGCAAAACATGACCAGGGTGAATGGGCATGTGATTAACGTCATTGAGCGACGGATGGACGAGAAAGCTAAAAACAGCAACGCTCGAGGGGCAAGGCGGTGAAAGCAGAAGCGCCCTCTAAAGCGAGAGACCAATGTCTTCTTTAGAATGATGATTTGGACGCTTAGACCTCGATTACGTACGCAACAAAAGTCCTCATATTTCACGAATCTCTCCCTATATCGGACTTGCACCCACACACCCATTCACATTCCAGAGCAATATGTGGGTCAGTCCAAAAGCATATTTTCCCTATTTAAAAGCGATGTCACATGGTTTGTTTCAGTGAGTTGAGGACAGTGCTGAATGCCCGAATTTTCCAGTTGATCAGTAGATGCACTGTACTTAAGCTTTCAAGTCATATGAACTAGTTTATCAGCAGAAATCAAGAGAATCCAACATCAGGAGTCCTTTTCTTTCTTGCTTTTCTTAACATGATCTGTTAACTGTCCTAATTTGATTGTTCCTTCCAATCCTGCACCATACGTGTCTTTGTTTTCCAAAGAGCATGATGCATATGCTTTTATGTTGTGCCTTTTATCAACAACTACTATGACAGTTGGCTGAATGGCATTAAAAACTTATACAGTATCCATAGTCAGTGGCTTCAGGGCTGTTTTGGGTGTAGCATAACTTTTACCAAGATAATTTTCTGTGGAATACGCAGAGCTGTGAAAGCAGTATGATATCACTCGTAGGAAATTGCTAATGCATTTCTACACTACGAGCATGTGCACCACCAAATAGTCATATACGAACCAGAAATCATGTTTATCTCAACTGCAGTACGCAATAATGCCGTGATTACATACATATCAATCCTCAAAAGAAAAGATCAACGGTCCTGTGTGTGTGTGTGCCTGTATAAACACAGACAAAAATACACTTGTACCTTGTGCAAGGCTAAAGATAGTTGAGTTTTCCAGCAACAAAGTACGATGTGGACACTCTTCAACTATTTCGAACAGTTCTGCAACGTCTCATTGTCTGGTAAACAAAAGGAAAAGGATCAAGTTTAATCCTGAAGAAAATGTGCAAAATATTATTATGCATCCAAACTTGAGAATGCATGAAAAAGAAATCTAAATCTAGTGATTGATGCAAGTCCTTCCACATTTTGAAACAGTCCCTTCAAATAAGATGCACATAAAAACAATCCAACTGGAAATAGAACCCGTTAAAAAGAGGAAAAGAAACTCAGTGTAGTGATATCTCAAACCATAAAAGCAATTTTACGAATGTCTACCTTCATACACATTTGTCGGACTGCAATACGATATCACTAAGAAATACAGACAAGTTCAGGTACAAATCCTGGTTTGATGCAGTATCCATGCCGCTGTTAAGGACATATATCAATGAATGTCCTTGGGAGATGCATCCTTTGAATGAGACCCCCAGCCAACATGCTTATCATTTAACCAAAATTCCCCTGTTCCATCCTCCTTGCGCAGTATACGAAATCAAAAGCTCCAAATACCTTTGATGTTCGGAAGTGATGCCTGTCAACTAAAAAAACTCCTGGGGATCTATTTAGAATTGTTTGACGTCAAACCAAGTAAAGCTGCTTAAACTGATGCTCTGACGTCAAAATCATGGAGTAAACAAAATTGTACAATTTACTGCGGCTGCCAATAGATTTGACTCCCCTCTACAAGTTCCATGAACATCAATCAGATTCAGCATAGAGATCTGATTAATAGCCCTTCTGCGTGATAGCTGAATTCAACTCAAAACACTCCTGGGCATCTATTTAGAATTGTTTGATGTCAAACCAAGTAAAGTTTGCTTAAATTGATGCTCTGACGTCAAATCATGGAGTAAACAAAATTGTACAATTTACGGCGGCTGCCAATAGATTTGACTCCCCTCTACAAGTTCCATGAACAACAATCAGATTCAGCATAGAGATCTGATTATAGCCCTTCTGCGTGATAGCTGAATTCACTCGCAAATGAACTCTCAAACAAGTCTTCCCTTCTGATTCATGAAAACACTGAATCAGTAAATGCGCAGCTGCACTAGGACTGACACTGTCCAACCATTTATGGACCTTTACTTCAGTTAGATCTTTCAGCATTAACAATGAACTTGCTCAATAAGTAGCAGCAAAGGCGCTAACCAATATTTGCCATATTTCCGATCTTAACTGAACTGTGCGCTGGAGCTTTTCTTAATCCTACGGCATTCATCATGTGCCTCACGTTCTCTGCCTCTTTCCACCTTCCAACTGCAGCATAGATTTTTGCCATCAATACATAATTTCCCGTATTGTTAGGCTCTATCTCGAACAGCCACCTGGCAGCCACCTCTCCCAGTTCAACATTCTCGTGTATCACACATGCACCAAGTAGTGCACCCCAAACAGCATGATTAGGTCGAAAAGGCATTTGTTCGATTAGCTCATAAGCTTCCTCAAGCCGGTCTGCACGACCAAGAAGATCAACCATACATGTGTAGTGTTCGGCATGAGCGAGTGCACGGTGACTTTTCAGCATGTACTTGAATAAGCTCAGACCCTCATCAACCAAACCGGCATGGCTACAAGCATGCAAAACAGATGTAAAAGTGACTTCATTCGGTTCGACCCCAGATTGAACCATCTGACTGAAAAGAGTAAGAGAAGTATCCCCGTGCCCATGCATTCCATAACCAGCTATTATAACACTCCACACAAAAATGTCCTTATACCTTGCTGATATCCCATCAAAGATCTTGTGCGCATAGTCTAAACCTCCAGACTTGGAGTATATATCTAGCAAACCAGTCGTTACTTCAACTAATGAGAGAAACCCGGTTTTTATTAGGTAACTATGGACATTCATTGCTAATTGCAGATCTGCAAGATTGGAGTACGCGGGAAGGAGGCTGTTCAAAGTTGCATCATTGGGATCTACTGCTTCCAGCAGCATTTCTTTGAAAAGTTCAATTGCTTCTCTTGCAAGCCTATTGGTAATGCACCCTGAGAGAATTGCATTCCATGGGACTGTTCTCTTTTTTGAAGTTCTCCTGAACACTCGAAAGCTGAGTGTCATGGACTTGCAGTTTGCATACATGTCTATAAGAGCAGTTTCTACGTTTACATCAGATTCAAGTTTTTGCCGTGTCGCCCAGCCATGTAAGCACTTACCGTACTTCAAATAATGCAAATTGCCACATGCTGAGAGAAGACAAGCCATAGTAAATGCATTAGGCCTTACACCTTCAAGCTGCATTTGCGGGAAGAGCAGTAGTGCACTTCTCAAATCACAATTCAGAATGTACCCATTAATCATGGTAGTCCAAGTAACCACATCTGTCTCAACCATCTCATCGAACACAGCTCGGGCCTCATCCATCCTACCGCACTTGGCATACATATCCAGTAATGCATTCTTAACAGATAATTTCTGACCCAAACCCTTGTCTTCTATCAATCTATGAACCTCTCTGCCTGCATCTAAATCCTTCAAATAACCACAAGCTGGCAGCACTGAAACTACAGTGGCACAATCAGCCTCCACTCCCTCCTCCACCATTTTCTTCAAAATCATTAAAGCCTCACTTGCACTTCCATTTTTGAAATACCCACTTATCATGGTGTTCCAAGAAACAACAGTTCGCTCCGACATCGAATCAAAAACCCGTTTCGCCCCCTCTTTGTCACCACAATTCATATACATTGCCAGCAAAGAATTGCCCACAAATGTATCTGTTACAAAGCCGTTAGTGACCGTCAAACAATGCAAGGAAGCTCCCAATTTAAGCAACAAAAGGTCACCACACGCCTTTATCACAAATGGGTATGTGTGTTTGTCGGGAACCGGATGACCCGAAGCAAGCATTTCAACGAACAGTTGGAGTGTGGTGGACGATAACCCATTCTTCGTGTACATTTGTATCATGGTTTTGCACGACCGTAAGGTTCTATGAGGCAACTCATCAAACAGTTGGCGTGCATATGGTAGATGGCCACAGAGGGCATACGTTGAGGTCAGGAGAGAAAGGAGGTAGGTGGATTTGTGGGATGATAGAAGGCCGGAGATGACGATGTGGGCATGAAGCTTCTTGGTGTTTGTGAGGGATTTGATGGCGGCGTAACGATGCAACAGTGACTCGCATTGTGCTGCGGTGGCGGCTGCGCCGGTGTTGGTTGTAGTGGTGGCCGCGGAGGTGGAGAGGAGGTGCTTGAGTTTGAGTAGGGCCTGTGATGTGCCATTCATGAGTTCGTGATTAATAGATGAATCATGCCCCCATCAATTAAACAACGCTGTACGGAGAGCTTACAAAATGTTAAGACCTAATTTTTGGCCATACTATTTGGCAACGACAATTCTAGTCGGTACTTAAAAGATGGAAAATTTTAATGATAAATTATATCACGTCATTGTTCCAATCATTATAGCTCTTTTCGGAGAGAAATGTTTGGTTATAAGCGCTAGTTCCTATGTTGGACTATTACGTGGGAGTTCCGAACATGATAGATGGAAAGCGGGAAGACCTCGGAGAGGCTGCTTGCCAAGTGACAGTTCATGGCACACAAGCCAATAGCCCAAAGCCTTAAACCTCTCAAAATCTTAACCTCGTGGGAATACCATCGACTTATATAGGAGTTTACAACTTTGAATGTCATCACGCTAAGGCATACACGATAACGTATCGTTGGGAGGAATTTACAACTTATTTGTATTGACACAAGGACTGGCTAGCATAGCCACGATAATCAAACTACGTAATCAAGGGGCCGCTACTACGATTACATCGCATAAGTGACCTAACCAAGTCGGGAGCATGTATATAGCCTCTATATCTGCACCGAGACATCCAAAAACGGTACAGACCTTCAAGCATTGTATGAGAAAATGCATCCTGCGAATGCATTAAAAGAGTGATTTGCAAAATTGTGGAGAAAGACCAGTTTGTCGCAAGAACCAGCATGTTAGCCATACACGAGCAAGACACTAACAAACTCAGCTTACAAAAAGACCTTGAAGGCAAGGCTGCAAATCAAGTATACCATCAGCCTCTTCCTTGAGAAATTTTAGGATCAGTAGAAACTAACAATTAGAACAAATTGCCAACAAAAAAAAACCTAATTTAAACCCAAGAGTTCCACAAATTTGCAGGAATAATAAGACCTAAGCAGATCCTGCCCTTCATTTTACAGACTTCTTGTTCATAAAATCAGCTCGAGCTTCCATCTTCACAGGCAATGGAGCAGAGAATACAAAACTCCCATCTCCTTCTTGGTCATGCTTCCTCATTCCATAATCACCTCCAGCTCCCAAATTTCTTCTTGGGCCTCTTTCATCATCACTGTTTTGGGAGGACCCTTCATCCTCTGTATGAGTTTCCTCATCATCCTCACACTCCTTGGAAGGAACTCCAATTTCTTCAACTCCTCTGCAAAGATTGTCAAGAAGCTCTCTCTCATCAGTGCTATCAAAGTCCCCACTTGATATAGGCCCATGGCTGCTTGGGAAAACCCGATACACATTTCCATTATCTGCAAAGCTTACATTTTTCTTCATCTTAGCTTGAACCCCAACATACCTCTTCAACAAACCCCTGCGCTTGTTCTGAGAAACACCGTATTCAATCTCCTCCTCCTCCTCCTCACAGACCCTAGAAGATCCATGAAACTTTTTTAATTGCTCCTTCAATTTCTCCAATTCTCTTTCATCCCCTGCCAAAACCCCCAAATTACTGGGTCTAATTCTCTCTTCACGTTCTAAAACGCTAGATTTGGTTCTATTTCCACCACATTTCAAATTCTTCACCGCAACTTCCCGCCTTTTCACAGAAACCTCGTCAAGCAGCTTCAAAAAAGGGATTAATTCTCGGCTAATAGACCTTTTCCCTTCTCTAATCATCAGATCAACACCCTGCAAGCAACCCCATGTAAGATCTCCTAATAACATAATGCCAGACTAAAGAAATGCATAGACACAAGAACAATACACGTCGTATTAATGGTTTTTACCTGAATTGAGTCAAGCTTGACAAGCAAGTCCATAGCTTTGCGAGAGAGAGTTCGAGAATCGAAGTACATCTTGTCAGATAGAGAGGATTTTAGGGCATTGAGACTGGATTTGATGAAAGCGAGGTCTTTAAGCTGACGCAGGGTTCTTGATCTGCGAACGAGAAAGGCTCTGAAGTGGGCTTGGATGGTACGGGCGGCGGCGTCACGGAGGGGAAAGGTAGCGGAAGAGCGGCGGTGGAGGGAGGACTCGAGAGCGGCGATGCGGTGGAGGAGGGAGGAGACATTGGGTTCTGTTTGTTCGTCTTCTTGGTATTGTGGGTGGTGGTGGTGCTTTTTGGACTTCTGGTTTTGTTGGTGGATCTGAGGTGGGGGATACTGGGTTCGGTGGGTGTGGGGGGTATACGGTGCGCCGGGGTATGGGGAGTAGGGGTAGGGTTGAGGAGGTGGTTGGAGGAGGTGAGAGATGATGGATTGGACTATCGGGTCTGCTGGAGGGGGGTAGTGGGATGGAGGGCAACAGCAGCAACAAGGGGTGGAGGTTGTGGTGGCGGCAGTGGGGTGGCTGTTGAGGTGGTGGCAATGGTGGTAGGGGTGGGGGTGGGGATGGTGATGGTGAGAGGCCATTTGGGGAATCTTTCTAGCAAGAAGAATAGGGCTGAAAGAGGGCTTAACTACACTGCACAGTCTCCAGTCTACAGTAGCAACTCAAAAGTTGATGGCGTGGCCTGGGCGCTTTTGGGGTTGCACCTGGAATTGGTAATCTTTGGATTGGCCTACAGAAGTATCAAATGTTATTCTCTTGTTAAGTATCAAAATATGTTTATTTAGTAACGAAATGTAAATGCATTATTATTCGTAATTTACTTGGATAATAATTTCAAAAGTCAAAACATTATTTCCACTGGGCCAAGAAATTGGGAACCAGAGCTTGCACTTCCAGAGAAGAACTATACTTCATAAGCCCATAATCTTGGTCAACTTGAAAGAAGCTCCTGAGGTTGACTCTCAACGTCAAAACTAACGTTCGTTTTATATGATTTTCTATGTAAGACTTGTTGTCAGTTTTAAATTTTAATTAAGCAACATGCTTTGTTTTTAAGTAATAAGTTTCTCGTAATAGAAAAGAATATATGTGATGAGAACTACCGTTTTGAGAAAAAAAAAATTGATCTTAAAAAGAAAGTGCATGAGAAAAACGGTAAGCATGAAGCAATGAATTATTATTATTATTTTCCAGCTTTTAAGGTTAAACTGTTCTGAAAGCCAATGATAAATCTCTTATAGGGCTTGGAGAGACCATTGTCTGCTGTAATTTAGCAAAAGTTAAAGTTTTAGACTAATTCAGGTATCCAATTTGTTCTTCATTGATATTTGTTTGTAGAGCATATGAAAAAGGAGAGGTGACAAGATAATGAATGACATGATAGAGGAAAAGGCGTAACACAAATATATCACAAGAATCTCATTAAGCACATTAAACGAGCAAAATTTAAGGGCATTAGCGTACATGTCTTAATTGCACAGATACGTTAACAGTGCAAGTTTTTTTTTTTTTGACCTTTTTGTGTTAAGCTCCTTATAAAATACGGAGTACTTTGTAGGATATTACAATAACGCCGTGTAAATTAAACATACATACAAGTTAGTTGGTTTGTTCCTCTATTATTTAATCTTGTACATATACCATCATACATAAATACAATCACAGAGTGACATAAGAATGTTGTTAAATCTTTTCTTTTTCTAATTCTTTGTAAATGGGATGCGCATTCTCCTAATTCAAATTATTTTCCATTAGAAACTCCATTAACGAGACTTTTTTTCAGGCTATAGTGACAAAATAGGCTGTTGGATTTAGTAGAAAAGTTGGGTGGTGTGTAGTACCAAAACTACCATTCAAGGCTTTCTTTACTTAATTGGATTAAAGATTTGATACTTTACGATTTGCACGTTTTGTTCGAAGAATTGGATTAAAGATTTGATAACTTCACGATTTGCCTCGCGTTTTGTTCGCCTCCGTTTTGTTCGCTCCATTAATATCCGCCTTACCATTAGTTATTACCCAAAAAAGGACAAACGTAGGCCTTACCATTATTACTGCGGGTAGAAAGGCAGGTGAAGTCGAGAGTCCATCTCTCAGTGTCCCGTGATTTGGTGAGATATCAGAACGTGACTGCGCACAACAAGACACCAGGCTCCATCTCTCAATGTCTCTCCCTCCAATGAACGGATTGCCTTCCAGCAGAAGTGAGATTCTTGCACACAGAGGTTAGAGAGCCAGAAAGAAAGAGAGCACCAAGTATGGCAGCTTCACTCAACTCTGCAACTTCACCTCCAACAGACACCTTGCCGCATTGCTGTTCAATCTCGCGGTGCATCAACAAACCGTCCAAGCTGTTTTTGACGAGAAACTCCTACTCACGCAGCTTGAAAGGGTCGGTTTCGGCGGCGAAGAACATTTCGAGTGAGCCAAAGCAGAAATTGAAGGACACCATCACCGAAGTTTGATTTCATCTCTACGCAATTTTTATGGACTAACGTATTGGTGTGATCTAGGTCCATCGTGTAGCTTTTGACTCTCGATTATTCTTCTTGACTTGTTTCTGTGGTTTATGTGACTATTGTGATGCTCCGGTTCTTGTTTTAATTAAAGCTCTCCGGTATCATAGTTCGTAAGCCTAATCCAACTGTCGGAAGGAGATATTAAAGAATTAAATTGTGGAGCTCACTATGCCGAGACTTCCAGTTTCCAGTACTACAAGAGAAAGGCTCACACAAGTAACTCTTCAGGATGTATACCTTGCGACTGATCATGGGTTTACGCAAATTCATGAAGGAAAAAGCTTTCATCGGATGGGTTGAAATGTTGCAAATTGTCTTTTATGACTAGAGATCCCATGTTCGGGGTAATAATGCCGAGATCGTTAATCTATGATCTTCGTGGGTCTCTCCACTTTGAGTTGGATGTTATGTTGGCACAAAGTAAAGAGGCCCGCAAGGTTTTTTTGATGAACTGGCAAGCATTATTTTCCTCTAAATTACAAGTTTCTGATGATTACATTTTCTGGACATGCATTCGAAGATTGCAACATGAGCATCGGTGCACAGGATTCAAACAATGGATATATGCCATTTTAAGTTCAATATTCAGAAATCTAACAGGAAAAGAAAACGAAAAACAAAAAAGTGATCCCCTATGGATATCTTAACAAAGAGTTATTATGCTGCTTTGATAGTGCATGTGTGAACTTTTATGGTTTTGTCTTTGCATAATGCAAATATAGTGTTACACTCCAACAAAGAATAAATTTAGGGTGAACATTGTCTGAACATTATAAAGGTAGTACATTCAATATGACTTTCCTTGCTTTATGGTTTAGGAGGAACAGATGATTTGATTTCTTCCACACACGAGGCTGCAGCTATTGCCTCGCATATCAAATACCACGCCGAGTTTACTCCATTGTATTCTCCAGAGAGATTTGAGCTTCCCAAAGCATTCTTTGCTACTGCACAAAGTGTTCGTGATGCACTCATCATCAACTGGAATGCAACTTATGAGTATCATGAAAAGATGAATGTAAAGCAGGCATATTAGCTGTCCATGGAATTTTTACAGGTTTGTCTCATTGCTTTCTGAGTGTGATACTTTAAAATCTTTTACTTTTGCATTATGATCTACTGGTGTATTGTATGAATTACATCTGACCGGTGTGAGTAGCTCATAATGCACATTGTTGTCCAACTGTTGGTTGTATCTAGAATGAATGTCCTATCATGTGTATATATTGTTGGTTTGGATTGTATACTGCTACATTAATTTGGTTATCCATTAGTGTTGCATGATGATATTCTCTTGTAGGGCAGAGCCTTGTTGAATGCCATTGGCAATCTAGAGCTAACAGGTGCATATAGTGAAGCCCTGAGGAATCTAGGACTCAATCTTGAGAATGTAGCTTGTCAGGTAACAATCTCCTTATTCTATGATTCTGTTATCTATCCTGTATTGGGGGTTCTTATCTTAGTGCTTGAACTTAAACTTCTACTCGTACTAACCAGACGAACTACCCACTGGTTTGTGTATTGTGCCAAATGCTAGAGTCCTTACTTTATTACCCTAAGCTAAGTGATCTAAGGAGAAGTTTAATTTACAACGTTTATCAATTTAGCAATCTGTAAATTTGATATGGTATGGACATTGATAGTTGACTTCAAACAAGCAAGTTGTGGGTGAAGTGTCCTCTCCCTGGTTCATACTGTGGTGATTCGGGTTGACAGTGTAATCTACTGGAGCCCAAAAAGGGAGAGAAGGGGTGTCTCTGTGTGTGAGTTGTGGGTGGGGAAGGAAGAGGAGGGGTGGGGGGAGAGAGATGGGCAACTGTTAAAAAAAAAAATCCAGACACTATACATTATAAGAAAGTTTGTCTTAGATAATACATAACTATGTTCTGGGGTCTCTTTCTCCCTTGCCCCCCCGCCCCCCACACCACAACTTCATTAGAGTACTTAGAGTACTTTCCAGTAGTACTTGCGCACGGACCGTACTCGAGCTTCGGATCAATGTCCTCAACAAACAATTCGAAATACCTCGACTTTTTTAGAACACCCCCCCAACTGCCGCCGCCGCCGCGGTTTTGGATAGTTAGCAAGAGACATTAGGTTTACCTTGCTTTTGTAAAACCCTTTTAATGTAGCCTGAAGTAGCTGTAGAGTTGGCTTTATGAAGAATCATTTTCTTTTTTCCCGTGCTTATAATTTACATAAACAGCGCTCGGCTCCCTTTTTGGTGGTGCTAAGCTCGTGGATCAATCGATAACAGGAACCAGATGCTGCTCTTGGAAATGGGGGTCTTGGTCGGCTTGCTTCCTGCTTTCTGGACTCTTTGGCAACATTAAACTATCCAGCATGGGGTTATGGACTCAGATATAAGTATGGCCTATTCAAACAAAAGATTACGAGAGATGGTCAGGAGGAGGTTGCTGAAAACTGGCTCGAAGTATGCATTGCTTAAAATTTTACGTTTAAGTTCATTTACTTTCTACAACTTGAAATTACTTCAAATATGCAAAGCTGATGAAACTTCAATTTCGTTCTCTCTTTTAGTGAGAGTCAGAGCTAATTTCTCTGAGTTACTATATATAATAAGCATCTTTCATCTCCTGATTAATTCAATTTTCTCCATCTAGATGGGAAATCCATGGGAAATCACGAGAAACGATGTCTCCTATCCTGTGAAATTTTACGGAAAGGTTGTTACGGGCTCAGATGGAAGGAGACACTGGACTGGTGGAGAAGATATTAAAGCTGTCGCCTATGATGTCCCAATACCAGGATATAAAACTAAAACCGCAATCAACCTTCGACTGTGGTCCACTAAAGCTCCATCAGAGGACTTTGATCTACACGCTTTCAATGCTGGAGAGCATACTAAAGCATGTGAAGGCCAAGCAAATGCTGAAAAGGTTTTGCTTCACGGCTTTATATGACAACTTCATTATTATATTGCTTTTTCTCCCCTTCCTAAAACTATTCTAAATGCAACTGCATATTGGGGCCATAATTGTGTAGAAACACTGAGAGCCTAGAACATGGGTGTTGCACAGACCGAAAAAACTAATGTATTTTTTTTATCTATTTCTTTGCAAACTTATGGTTATGGTCTAGTGCATGATATTGGTTGGGCCAGTGAAGTCAAGGTTTTCGGTTTTTTTTTTTTGGGTGGAAAAGTGCTTCATTAAAATCAGAGAAAAAGGAGTGAAGTCTAGAGTTGACCAAGTGGACCAAGCACAGTTTTTCTTTCACTTTTAGTTTTCTCGCATACTCATAGACTAACAATATTATTGGTAGCATACATGGATTCCATACATTGAAACACTGACATGACGAAGATGTTTGCTTGGTGCAAGAAGGCTAAAACTTGCACTCACTTTACCCGTCCCAGCTATGAATTTCCCCTAATCCACGGCTCAATCCTGCCATCAAGTTGTAACAGAAAAAAGAGAAGATTCTGCTGTCAAGTGTATTTACTCATTGTTGATTGATTATCACAATGCACGTGAAGTATTATTTATAAGCTTCTTTCTTCTGGTATTAGATATGCTATGTACTATACCCTGGGGACGAATCAGTCGAGGGAAAGATTCTTAGGTTGAAACAACAGTATAGTTTATGCTCGGCTTCTCTCCAAGATATTATTGCACGTTTTGAGAGGAGATCGGGTGGGCATGCGAATTGGAAAGATTTTCCTCAGAAGGTTGCAGTGCAGATGAATGATACCCACCCAACGCTCTGCATTCCTGAGCTGATGAGAATATTGATTGATTTGAAGGGAATGTGCTGGAAGGAAGCTTGGGATATCACGCAGAGGTACCTACATATTACCACATTTTCCAGATGCATGGATGCTTCTGTTTGTGCCATTTTTGTCGAAGTTTAACATGTCTTGGTTAGTAAGTATTGTCAGCATGCTTTATGCAAGTTGATACATGTGACTAAGAGATGCTAAGCATTTTCACTGAATCTCATCAGTAATTTGTTCGGTTAGCAAAGATTGAATCGATTTAGATGGGTTGAAACTTTATCCTATTGTTCGCAGTTTTCTCATTCATATATCTGTTCTATTTTAGCATTCATTGAGTCATAGTTCGGCTCGTATTCAACTGCAGTTCCTCATCTAGGTAACGGCAATGGCAGCTTAGCATTATTTTCCTCAATTCCTTCCCCACAGATATCATATTTTCTATATGATCGAATTGCTCTGCATGTCAAACTGTTCTGTTGTTGGCAAGTCCCCACCACCTCATCAATGCCATGTAACGGTGACATCCAACTAGAGCATGCCACCAGAGCTAGGTGCAGAATGGGCGAGGCTGTGCACCTGCGGCATGCAGACAAAGTCCCCCCAACACAACACCCAACCACTTTGTCCGCATCTATCTCGATCATCAGGTGTCAACAGTCACCATACCATGGCATTGATGAGGTGGTGGAGAAGGGGGACTCCCTCGCGCCTATGAACTTCTCCTGCACTGCATCACCGCCTCAACTGTTAAATCATTATCGAAATAAAGAAACCCAAACATGGCCCCAGCACTACATGCTTTTTAATGTGAGTTTGTTCCTTAATATTCAATTGATATATCTTGAAGTTGTAGACATTGGCTCTGGCTCATCTGCTGGTTTACATTTGTCAGAACTATGGCCTACACAAACCACACTGTTTTGCCTGAGGCATTGGAGAAATGGAGTTTAGAACTTATGCAGAAACTGCTTCCTCGACATGTTGAGATTATAGAGATGGTTGATGAGCAGGTAATGCAATATAATTGCTTTAAATCAGGAAAAAGCTTCTCTATGGTGTAGGTTTTATTA
>JAVXUP010004077.1:0-42589 GCA_033070095.1 Escallonia herrerae | reverse complement strand
TCTGGTAGCATCTAAAGTTACGGTATTTATCAACTGAGCCTTGCTTGATCCAACTAATTGTAAGAGTGAAACCGCGAAAGAGAACATCAAGTTCAGACGAACAGGCCACTATTTTTAAACCCTATAATAATAAAACAACAAGTATTACTGAATACGATGCCATGCCAATGACGTTGTTCCAGCAACCGCCTTACAAACATAAGAATGTTTACTGTCAAACGAGACGATACCTCTAATGTTGATGGGTTCTTCAAAACTCCAAGCGTGGTTACCTAAGCATCAACACCCAGGAAGATTAGCAAGAATCTTAATGTAAGTGATCCGAAACGGTTAAATGGGGACCACAGTACAGAGCTAGAAGCAAGGTACGTGGGTGCTATAAAACACACTCGTAACGACGATGATCTCATGTGTAGCCACAAGAGATTTACATATGTGAGCCGATGCTTGAAAACAGGACACCATGTGTAGACACCGGAGTATTCCTTGAGCAAATGCTTGAAAAACAAGAGACGCTGTGCAGGGGCGAGGTCAGCGTGAACGATGAAATGTTCACGCTCAACATTCATTTTCCAGACACACATGGTGGAAAGATATATATATATATATATATATATATATATATATATATATATATATATATATATATCACTCTTCATTTGACATATATTCATCAGATAAGTACTGATCGTTGGTTAAAATAGTGTTTCTCTCGCTAGAAGTGAAGGGTCGGCCACTAGCCTCTGCCATTTCTTCGACAAGCTGAAGCATGTAAAATCGTTTTCTACGTAACAACATCCGGTTATTCTCCATACGAATTTGCCGCACAGCTTTCTTACACTTGGCAACATTAGGACGCGGCATACTAAGTGAACGACGGTGCGGCACAGGTGCTCCTAGCGCGATGAGATCTTGGTGTAGTGCTTCTGATTCATTTACTCGATATGCCCTTTCTCTTCGCAAACCAGCATAATACTCTCTAGGATCCGTGTACCTCACTTCTCTGTAGTCGTCGTTTCTTTCACACAACAACCACACATTCTCACGTCGCCGATAATTAGAACTACCAGGAAGACCTGCCATACAACTTATGCGTGTTCACAAGGCATGAGCATGACAAGCATATATACAGCTTTAGCGTACACACATGTAGTATAGTTCTGGTGTGAGATCCGGACAAGAGTAGGCCAATCAAAGTGACAACACGTTAGGTGTCTTTTTTAATAAAGTCACTCATCACGGGAACTCTAATTGGTAGTCCAAGCCGTTTCCAATGAAATGATACATCAACCACGTGCCTTTGTCCAAAGTGAAAAGTGAAATTTTCTCAGTTGTATAATGACTACAATGGACAAAGGCATTTCGGAGAGAGGTGTATAATTCGAGAATTTGTGCGCAGAAGTAATTACATACGTAGGAGGCCACATATTGAAACGTCGCGCACAATAAGGATGGTGTCTGAATTCGTGAGCCCAAAAGTAGACATGTGAATGATCTATACCGACAATATTAGTATTTCGTCACCGATAACCTGTTGCATGGCTAGTCTATTCCCTTTTCAGAACGGTATTACCGACTATTTTGCGACTTTCGCGTGTAGTGAAAGACTGGGCATATGGTTCGTTATGGCTTTAGATACACAAGTATAAAGATAGGGGTAGAGTTCTCCAGCAAACATATGTTTTCTTGTTTGATTCGCCCAATTGAATCTGCAACTTTGATGTAATATCACACCCCTGGAAAATTTCCACAGAAAAATACTAAACGGGTACTTCCGAATTAGAACTTGATATCAATCCGACAAAATCAACTACACCGCTGTTTTTGCTACTGGCTCAATATGCAAGTAGCTCAACAAGGATTGCTGAAACTTGCAATGAGCTTTTATATTATCAGCAACTAATACAGCTGCAAATGCTATTTATCAATGAGCTATAAGGAAATTTACAGCGACTTGTCACACGGTTGTTAGTACGAGCATGCGGCATTTATTGAAGTGGGCCGTTATCCACTCCTATATAAGTATCTATAGTGGATGAAGGGCAAAGGGCATAGAGCGGGTGCTGTGTGCTTTCTTTTAATCTTGGAGATGTCCTACACTCCACGAGACATATTTGAAGCGTTGGGTCGGCACTTGGCTGGCGAAGATGAATTTCAATACTCATTGCGTCCAAGTTTGCGATATTCAAGACGTTATGTTAGTACATTACATGCAGAATGGTCTTACCGGTTGAATGAACGTGAGGTACTCATAGCTGATTCACGATGCATGGATATACCCGTTGTTCGGCAGAGGGCAATGAACATGCCTCGGAATACAGATATGGAGCTTGAACGGGCTCTACATCGCATACGTGAAGAAAATAATAGAATGAGAGTTTGTCAAAGTAGGCAAAACTTGCGTCGTATGGCGCGTGAAAGCTATGCAGATGGGTCCAACAATGAAGCACAAGCATACTGGAACATGAGCTATAAAACTGGATCTATTTCTGATGCTCCAATGTCTGATGAAGATGAATGAAGGTGGTTACAGTTTATGCGGAGAGTGTTTCCTGCCATTATCGTTGCATGTAGTATGGAGTGATCTTAAGATGCTTATATGAAATTTACTTTTAAAATCTGAGATGGGGTAGACAAATTTTATGTTATGATGAATGTTATGTATAACACAATGATCAGTGGTCAACGCACGTGATTACTACAACATGACCAATTACCAAGCGTGTATACGCATTATTCCATCTACACGAGTACAGACAACATGTTCTCCTCTTATCTCTGTAGACAACGAATATTTTTACGTCATACAACCTTTGCCACCACAATGCGCCGATATATAGACGTTGTGCAGTGCATGTCCATTTAAGACATGACCAACCATATAAATACACTTGTGATCGGTCGTTGGAAGTTCTGTACATGCCTCCTCAAATTGTGCTAGCAATACGGTACTAGTAGGCCGACGCAAAAGAATACGCCCTATTTACAGGTTACACGATTTGTCTTGCGAACGTGTTTAAGAACGGCGAATTAAACTATTCGCCATGGAAACCAGATTTGCTTAGTAGAAAACGCTTGCAACCATCAACGATCTCTATTGGAAAATAATCATCGAGAGCGAATGAACTATTTCGACTTTGGCTTTGACTTCTATTGACAGCGTGGTCAGAGATCACAACCTCAATAGGAGTATTAATTATGACAACAACGTTATTTTATGAAAAAAGTGCCATTCTTTGGCGAGTGATATTATTCAGCCCTTGTTGAAGTTGATTCAAAGCACGAACTTGTAAGAAGACGTGCTTTCCATTTGGAACCACTATTTCCCAACCATACACTACTTATCCGTCATTTATGTCCGTGCAATTGTGTTTCAATTAGACTAACAAAATGAGATTAAATCTTCCCATTCAGTTATTCCAGAAGGTCGTGGTTCTTAACCGGGACAACCCAAAAGTGCGGCATATAACTAAGTAGGACTCAAAATGGAGAGAAGAGGAGACGCAATATTATGTGATGGAAAAGAAAATTCACAAACACAACGTACAACTTCTTGTGTAATGTGGCCAAATCTAGGTGAGTGTTGTTTGACCCCAAAGGATCTCGTTCAATAATACATAGTCTAGAGGAGGGGATCTGCAAACATTTATAACATACGGGTGAACATTAACTTGAGCTGACATGATTCATAGCATCCAGTCTCTTGCATTATTGCATACAATGACTTGTACGAACGAGGGTAGTCAGGCCGCGAAGAGGCTAGCAACAAAGACATATCAACTGCTCAATCGGATTTTTCCGTTGATTGCGCCGGTGCTTGCCTTTCATGCCCCACAAGGTTTGCAAAAGCGTTGCAAGCAACTTTATGGAATAGGAAGTTTAATGCAATCAACTCACTTATTGACATTGACACATCACTTCTCAGCCCAGTGCTCCTACTATACAAGCTGCCGGACAAAACATTTTCACATGTCTCTGCACCAAACTCACTTATGTCAACATTGACATCTCAGCCCCATGGTCCCACTCTACAAGGTGGTAGAAAGACAAGCTGGTAGGGTAACAAATTCACGTGGGAACCGCAACTGAGAACCCATTTAGAGTCACAAGGAATTCCCACAACTGAGAACCCATTTAGAGTCATAATAAAAAAACAAGTAACCTGAGAACCCATTTAGAGTCATAAGGAAAAAACAAGTAACACGCACCGCTAAAATTCAAGCTGTAATGCACTTTTGCAGTCTCAAGGCAATAATCCTCACCAAAATTTAGACAGAGCACAAAACCCGCCTAACAAAACCACGTCTTTCATTTGACCTGCTTTTAGGAAGGGAGATATACTTGAGTACATATATAAGGAATGGTAAAAATGTAATGCAAAATCTTTGCCAGCAAGATTAACCAAAGCTAATAATATGATATATACACATCGCTTGCTAGTGTCGTACGACAGTTTGTCCAAATCTCTACCCCATGAAGTAGAGGATTGCGTCTTGTAAGAAGACGGGGGCTTGGGCACCAAATGCACAGCTTAACGGGGCAATTACCATAATTCCACAAAACATATTGAATAAGTTACAAAATAGCAAAACTGGTGCAATATGTACACCAAAGCAAGTCTGCAAAAGCCGGAACAAGATCCAGGGCAACACCAGCTGCTATACCATATAGTCATATCTACTTGAGCCTTTCGCACCCAATCAGCTTGCTATTGTTGCCATGCTTCTCGATCGGTTGAAGGCCTCCTTTGTACCCCTTCAGTGTGACCCATAATAAAATCAGGCCAGCTTCAAAAAGTTTTCAAGATTTACATCGATATTTACAATCCACGCCCACAACCTGTAAAGAGTGGAAGCTTGAATCAGGAAAATGGTGTCAAATTTCCAGAGTCATTATTCGTCCACGGTAAAGAGAGTGAAAACTAAAAATAGCCACTGAGTGACGTTGTCACATACAACGAAAACAAAAACGACTTGAAAAACAAAGCATAACCAGAAAAAGACACATACTAGTGCCCAAAGGGTGGCGCAATGGTCAAGTATACAGTTGGCCACGTTAATATTGCATACTCCAATATGCTTGTCCCTAATCCCCTCAATCTAACCAAAAATTCAATCTCATGTCTTCCAATTCATAAAGCCCAACCAAAACCCCTGCCCATAATGACAGATTTGCAATAGTAGGTTTACTTCGAATAAATGATTCAAAGCACACCCCTGCCGTCCAGCATCATACTTATAAGGTCCACTACTCTCATCCGGGTGTCTTATCAGATACCATATCACGTGCTTGAACAATTAATTACCATCCCAACCCCTATCATGGGCATCCGTTCTTGCACCACATCCTAAGCATATACTCTTATAAAGTCCATGGTATTTGCAAAATAACTCGGTTCTTATTCATTCAAGGCTATGTAACTCACCAACTGATGCCATTCATAAGCTTACCTCATTCAAGACACCTCGGAACAATATTGAAAAAGGACTATCCTGTTGGTACCGCGGACTTCATGTATCGGTGAGGCCGAAACGTGCTTCAGTGGACTAACGACAAGCATGTTGGGAAGTGGGCCAATATGACTAGGATCGTGAAGATGAGCTGCTTCACCCGCACAGTGGACAGGAGGGCCTGAATGTGAGCAATGATTTGACACCCTACAAAAATGAATTTAGGTGTTAGCAACATCCTCAACCATACCAGGGAAAGGGAAAAAAAACCAGCATTAAAGTCAGTACATTGCATCGGCTAATTGTCCCCCATTCGGCATCCCATCGGCGATGAAAACATGGATTTTGGCTCCTGAATGTAAACGCAACATTAGAGTCAAAGACCGCTGGTTTTGCAACGACACCATCTGCCCCGTCTCTTCATTTGTGCAAAACACAAATGACTTGTTGCGTGAATCAATAGAGCATGGCCTTTTGCAATGACACCATCCACATATAACAGCTGGCTGTTTCCTCCCTCTACGACAATTCGACCAGCAACGTTGCGTCGAACACCCCCCAGTGGCAGTAGCAGTATAACTCCTTCACGCTACCCATTTAGCATCTGCATATATCAAATTATCAAAAAACTATGCATTACATTATACAACGCGACTGTTGTGATCATGCATACCCATATTGCAAAATTGCAATGATTTTATACACATAGTACATATAACGGTAAAATATACAAAGTAAGGAGTCCGAATGATCATGAAACGTAAGCTACTATAGTTCGGCTGTACTAAAGATGGACGATTGCCGAAACCGACGTTCGATGAAGGTAATACCGTGTTGGTAGACCCGACGTTTCCAACACTTATAACCACCGAGGTGAAGGTCGAATGGGGAGCATATATATCAAATGTCGAAGACCAATTTATCGAAAAGACAGATATTAAGATAATTCGATGGAAAGAGGTTGTATTTATGGAAACTCAAGAAGATGTTGGTTTCCCCATAGTCGCGTGAATTGGTAGGTCTATACCAGTTTTGTTAGAGGAGCAAACGGAGGGATAATTCCGACTACATGATATGAACGACACTGGATGATCAAACCACATAACAGGTGTATTGGGCAAGTCGATAGCAATACTGACTACACACGAAAAAGGATTATGGCCAACCAAACAGGTCCACCAATGTATCGGATGGAAGATCGGCTGGCTCAAGATATATATATATATATATATATATATATATATATATATATATATATATATATATATCATGTCCCTGGCAAAGATGAAATCTTCCCTTAGTGTCTCTCAACCACCTAAATCTGGAGTTATGCTATCATGGTCGTGACGATGCGAAGGTTTATGAAAGAGGGCAAATTCCAAGTGACCGTCACGTGCGAGGATTTGTACTCAAAATCTCTGTGTCGCGTGAGTTGCCAAATAAGCTTATATTGACAGGACGGGAAATGAATCAAAGTACACTTCTACGGCATGCAAGATGGGTCTACTTTTTATAATTTATGAACAAGGATAGAGGTTAAGAAAATATGGGTTTTTTCAACTCCTTTAAATTGCTCTACCCAAAGTACCCTCCCCCATCTTCCCCTCCAAATCACATTTGACAATCTGCAATACATACATGCCCCACAGCCCCTCACCCTCCCACCCCTATCCTTCCCACCCCCACCCCATGCGCCACCCTACCCCTACCCACCCATCCACCAACCCCCCAAGTCCCACAGTAGATTTACATTACTATACCGCTGCAACTGATATGCTAGTGGCAGAGGGAAGACACTGTCTTGTCACCCCAAATGAGTAGCGTTTCCTTCATCCAAACGCAAAATCTATTAGTGACATGATGAACTACCTGGGTTCAAGATTATGTTCCTTTAATTTTTCTGATTATACATGGGCAACTCTTCATGGTACCCATGCACAAAACCTGGATTCATCTGTAACTCACCTGGGCTAAAGTGGGAAGATCAGAATCTGCATGCTTTGAAGTCCAGCTTGTTCCAGAGATCCAGTTGTATCTCCTTAACTTGAGAGGTTACACATTACCTGACTGCAAAAGAAGCATCATACGAATGTAAGGTTGTTTCAGTATGCCTTTTCTTTGTCATACTTATCTAAATGTAAACCCAAGCAAGGTCGTTCCGTAGCTGAGTAAGGAAAGGGGACCATAGAATCACACATTTTCACACGCATTAATAATTCCGAGCTAGCTTAAGGTGTGTTTTGTGTGTTCATTTCTCTGTGCTGTGGATACCCTTTAATCTGTAACGTGACTTTTTTCTAATCACAGCTCCACTGGAGCTATATTAAAGTTTACGCCCTCCTCTTCAGTGACATCAGACCAATCCACATTCGATCAAGTTTAGTAGTCACATCATCGGTCCAAATTTTCTTAGGAAGTTGATTCTCCCGTAGGACAACAAACACAAAACGCAGCGCGCTTGTTATTAAACATATAGGGTATAAACATGGTTTACTTTGATGCAAGTCATTTTCTGCAAGACTACAAGTATGGTTGTGTGAAAGTGCTTGTCCGTATTTTCAGATAATCAAGTC
The DNA here is from genome assembly GCA_033070095.1 of Escallonia herrerae. NCBI lineage: Eukaryota > Viridiplantae > Streptophyta > Magnoliopsida > Escalloniales > Escalloniaceae > Escallonia > Escallonia herrerae. Next base: position 34,566 of record JAVXUP010004077.1, on the reverse strand, counting down.
ATTTCTTCTCTTACAACCAATGGAATAGAAACTTTGCCAAAGAGAATAGCTTATATTAGAGCACGCTTGACTCTGCCGTAGGACAACAAACACACACCCAAAAAAAAAAGCTAATAGGGTTGGTAAGTTTACTTTGACACAAGTCAATTTCTGCAATAGTGCAAGTCCTGATATGCAAAGATGCTTGCCATTTTATGCAAATATTCAAGTCGTTTCTTCTCGTGCACCTAATTTAATAGATACTTTGCCTTATTTGCGAATGAAGACGTGGTTTTGGAGTTCTTAAAGCTCGTCCTTTGGAAAGTGGGCTAGCATCACTGTCAATGGTACTAAAATTCATGCTACACCATAATGGCACCACGTGTATAGGATGCGGCAGGAAGTACTGTTTTTGTCACTGTAAAATGGCACCATGTTTTTACCAGGCATATCTACATCCAATTGTGCTATGATATAAGCTATTACTTAGGCAAAGTTTCAATTTTATTAGTTGCAAGATTAGAAACGACTTGAATAGCTGCATAAACTCACAACCATCTTTGCATATCTATAATTGCATTCTTGCAAAAAAAGACTTGTGTCAAGCTTGAGCCATTCATAACTGTTTTTTGTTCTTGAATACTGTCGGTCTCTAGGTGCAACAGGATAATGGTTATTTTCCTCATCAAACAACCAACCTCACAAGCACCACTTGGAAATCTAAACAGAACATAGGCATTGCAGCCTGATCACTTCTCTTAGTCAAGTTCCCTTTCATTCCAATTTAAAATCATCCTCATCATTATCAGGATTAACATATGTTACAAAGTAAGAAAGATGTCAAGAAACGAAATAACTTAATCATAGCACACGATTAATAATAATTTTTTAGCTACCATAAGCAAGATACACTAAATGTCATCAAGTATGTCTAAGTACCTGAACTAGCATTGTTTCTTGTTCTCTAACTTGCTCAAAATCAGCCATGCATATCCTTTATCTGAGTGATGCCATGTTCTTTTTGGCTACAAAAGCAACATAAGCAAATAGAATAAAGGATACTCCATTGGTCGCGTGCTATGTTGGCCCTTGGTTGAACAAATATGGTGCTAGAGTGGTTTGTGATGCAGCTAGCAATGTCCAAGCAAAGCTGAATACTCTAAATCCGTAGTCAGGGGATGGCCTAAAGCTCAATACTGAGTGCTAAAAACCACCATTACAGCCCTTCCGCTCCCATTTAGTCTACTGGACAACAAACTAATGTTGTTGTATGGACCTTGATTCATGTGGATATTCTTCTTCCTATCATGTTTTTGTTTTGTTTACTTTCAGATTTTATACTTAGTAGACGGCAACGAGTTTGATGTTATATTGTTTCTCAGTTTTGTATTAAGCATTTATAGTATGGTTTTTTGCGATTGATAACAGATGATGGGCAACAAGAAGTTGCATTTAAATACACTTGCATCTGCTTGGTAGTAAATTATTTTTATGAGCATCATGAACATGTGCAAAGCCGGAATTAGGTATGGATACTTTGAAGGAGAAAAGTGTTTTATTCCTATAATCCTCAAGATAGGTGTAGGGAAGGTAGCTAAGTATTATTTGAAGGCTCTGATTGTGGTAGAAGCCATTTGACCCACAAAGTAGCCCCATACAGTAATGTAAATCTAACATGGGGGTTGGTGGATGGGTGGGTGGGGGTAGGGTGGCGCATGGGGTGGGGGTGGGAAGGATAGGGGTGGGAGGGTGAGGGGCTGTGGGGCATGTATGTATTGCAGATTGTCAAATGTGATTTGGAGGGGAAGATGGGGGAGGGTACTTTGGGTAGAGCAATTTAAAGGAGTTGAAAAAACCCATATTTTCTTAACCTCTACCCTTGTTCATAAATTATAAAAAGTAGACCCATATTTTCTTAAATTTTCAAAACAAACCCACATTTTATAAAAAATTTACCCCAAAACCCCTCATTTCCTAATTTTCCCAATATTAACCAACTTCAGAAGACACTTGACATCATATACACGTCTCAGATTGCCTTAACAGCACTAATGTCGCATTAAAAGCAACTTACATGCACTCGACCATATTTAAAATTTGCTCATATAGATTAACATGTTAACATACTTGGTAAAACTTTAGGCCGTTAATTATTAACCATTGATGTTTCCTACATCGGCTTATATTCTCGAGAATAGAAATGTTAGGATTGCTTCGGTCTTTATTGCCTAACTGAACGATGCATACATCAAGGCATGACTGTTTCAAGGCATTTTCTTTAGTTCTCTCATATATGCTTGATGCTAAAGATTTCATATAACTAACTAACGAACATTTGTTTTGTGATAGTATAAATAGGAGTAATTAAACAAAAAATCACATAATTAGATTGCAAATTGTGTAAATAATACACAGAGTAGATTAGAATGCATGCTTGTCATGTGTAGTCACACATCAGTGTGTAGAATATTCTAACACCACTTTTATCTTCTGCGGGATGTATCACTAAAACCAAGTTTTCCAAATTAGCATTCAATCCTAATGTCCCATAAAATGCTCCTTAATTGATGCTAGCTTAAACATATTGGGAAGCAGAAGGAATTACTGGAAAGATTCATGCAACAAGGTTTAGTTTGTTGCATGAATCTTTCCGGAATGAGGTGTCTACCACTGGCTGAGATCAGGTCTAAACGTTAACTCTTCCTCTGGGGCCCTTATAATTGACAAGTGAGATATGCATAATGATGCCAAAACCAACTTGGTTGACCTCTAAATCAATGCGTGCCTGCATAAGGGACACATCTTGCTGCAAGCAAACTATGTGCACTTCTAGGCATAAGTAATTCAAGTTTGTTTTTTCTTGGGCATGCCATAACCAAGAAACAGCAAAAGAATTGATTTGAGCAGCTAATACTGCTCTTCACAGCAAGCTTCTTGTGCCACAGTGACACCTAAACAAAGCCATCATGACTTCATCTCTTCACAGGCACTATGCTGCCTGAAGCATACCAGCTATGAAAAATGAAAACAATTCCTATATCCATCTCAAAACATCAAATTAAACAAAACTTCAGTTTTCAAATCGCAAGATTGCTACTTCTGTTTATTTACCAGAAAAATCCCAGCAAAGGAATCAATATACCAACAGCAAGTCAGTAACTAATGGTACATGTTTTTCCCTAAGTTGACGCCGAACCTCCTCAAGATTCATGTCACGCACCCACACACGAACACGCACCCACATACACACATACAAGACCCGAACATATCTGTATCTGAATCAATCCGGAGGGATTTAGAGGCTACAACATGTCAAAAAATAAAATAAACAAGCATTACATGTGTCTGCTAATTCTGTTTATTTCCCCAGTGCATAGTAATTCAGTAACTGGTACATGTTATTTCATCTCACATGAAGCTATTAATACTAGCAGCAGAAATTTGCATTGATAACCTGCTCTTAACATTTCTTGCATTGATACAGCCTGCTTCTCCTTCATCAAAAATGGAAAAACCCACCAGCAATCCAAAAGAAAAAAGGTATCAACCTCTAATTACTTTCTCCATCCTTAAGATATCACTTCTTTCAGATGCTTCATCTAACTACGGCACTTTCACTGTTATTCAGGTGTGCTGTTGTTACAGGGGCCAACAAAGGAATTGGACTTGAAATATGTCACCAACTTGCGTCTAAAGGGATTCTAGTCATTTTAACTGTGAGGGATAAGAAGAAAGGACTTGAAGCTACTGAAAATCTGAAGGTCTCTGGGCTCTCAAATGTGGTTTTTCATCAGCTTGATGTAAAAGATCCTGCCAGCATTGCATCATTGGCAACATTTATAGAAACCAACTTCAAAAAACTTGAGATTCTGGTGAGAAGGAAAGCAAAGTTTTGAATTGAATACTTTAGATGCATTTCTATTTCTCGACTAGTAAGCAAAACATAACTTCGTGTAATTTCTACAAATTAAAACTTTTGCAGGTCAATAATGCAGTGGAAATCGGAATTCATTACTACGATGAAGCATTTAAAGCCTACAAAGATGGAGCAGGGCTTGTAAGTTTTTTTTAATTTTCCACTTGTAGCCAATTTTTATCCGAAATGGGCAAAGTAAATCCAGGAATATCACTCAGGACTGTTCTTGAAAGTGACATGAACAAGTGTAGGCAAGTCAACTTCCACACCTCAAATGCTTGTCCTCTTCATAATTTGTCGGGAGACGGCCAATATTTTTATCACTAATTCACTTTTCGCAACAAACTGAGATATGATTAAGCGTTTGAGCATGTGAAAATCCACGTTCACACATGGGCAGAAAAATATCACAAGATAACGCTATAGAAGCCACTTTCTGGAGGATATTACATGGGCAGGAAAATATCACCCATATACACACATACAAGACTCGAACATATCTGTTATTTCATCTCACATGAAAGCTATTAATACTAGCTGCCGAAATTTGCATTGATAACCTGCTGTTAACATTTCTTGCATTAATAACATGTTTTTTTCCCAAAACATCAAAAGGGATTATCACAAGATCTAGAATTAAAACTAGAGAAAGAGTTGAGACGTGAGAGTGAGAGGAAGAAATTACCTGGCAAGAAGATGAGACTCAGAGGAAAATTGGAAGATTGAAGACCCAAATGTATTGAAATAAGAACCCTAATTTGATTATACCAAAAATCAAAGCCATAACAGTTAGTGAGAAGACGGTTCAGCCTTAAAGAAAAATTCTATCAGCTGAAGGGGGCTTCTCACAAACCTTCAGAGTGGGAGTGAGGGTGGGGCGCGCAAAGGGTTGCTCCACAACGGCGACGGGGGTGGGAGGGATGGTGGCGCGAAGGGTTCTGTTCTTTTGGCCGATTTTTCCTTCGCACAAACCTTCAACGTGAGAGTGATTATCTTTTTTTTTGTTTTTTTATGTTTATTATATGTATATTCTTCTATTTTCAATAATTAGTAGAAACATTTTTCTATTATTAAAAATTAAAATAATACCTTTACCAATGGAAATAATTCCGTCGGTGAAATCCGTCACCAAATTCCGTCGCTAAATCATAACTTTCGTCGCCCATTTTTTCTTCCCCCACATTTTTTCCCTCCGGCATTTATAGAGTCATAATTGCGACGGAACCTAATTCCATTGCCTAATTCCGTCGGAAAAGGTGGCTTTTAGCGACGGAATTCAGTCCATCGCTAAATTCCGTCACTAATAGGCATTTTTCTTGTAGTGAAAAGAATGGCATTCAACATTCATCGTCAAGCATGACATATCATAGCTCATGATGGCAGTTCAAACAAAAGCATGTGCATGTAAAATCATTTGCAATGGCAAAATAATCTTTTGTCATACGTGTGCGATATCTTATTCTACCGAATTGAATACTTCGAGCTCACGGTGGGTTTTTTTTGTTTAAGCCTATACCTCTTCTTTTTCTTGTAATTGCACTCATTAGATTACACTCATTCATTTGTCATTTCAATTGGTGTACATTAGGTTGATGTAAAAAGCAACAGCAAGGTATAGAGAGAAGTATGAGATTGCATTGAACTCGTGGACAGTGTTTTCGAGTCATCATCGTCATCTAGGCCTTCGTCCCACATCGTTAGTTCGGCTAAATGAATCATTTTCTTTCATTTCCCTCAATCAAAGCATAGGACTGGTACGGGGCACATGTTTTCTTACAAATCCTTAGCAATCAAGTACTTTCACACAACTTATACCTCTAAATCGTTTTTCCCAATAAACTTGTCACAAATCAACTTCTTCTTACAACGTCACTAGCCTCACTGCCGTCCTATAAAGCTTTGCTTGCAATTTGAGAAAAATAACAAATCACAAAGCACCCAAAAGCCAATCTCTACTTTAACGGACTGCTCTAAATCCTGCAGGCAACAAGCTCGTCAACCTCTCCCTCCTTGTGCGCATCCTCCTTGTTAATCTCTCCCTCCTTGTGCCCATCCATTTTAATATCTTCCCTCGTGCCTCCTAGTTTTACTAAAATTGAATCTCATCTCCTGCTTAATCCAAAACCTTTGAATTTTAAAGTACTCCCCATAACTTTAACTTAACTCACTGCTACTCTAGCCTCATCAAAGTAAATTAGATCATCCGCAAATAAAATAAAACGACGAACATCATCCTAAATATGATTAGAGAGGTTCTCCATTACCAACGCATAACCATAAGCTTCTAAAATCAAAGCATTGGTGAAGTCCATTTTATTGTTCTCACGTTAGTAGTAGCTCGTTCAAACATATCCTTCATCAAATCAACATAGCTTATAGGGACTCCTTTTCACTAGAGCTTGCTACTCATAAATCCACAAAGACCATGGGAAGATACACTCTTGTGAAGAAGAAGGAATTACCAGAAATATTCATGCAACAAACTAAACCTTTGACCGAGTAATTCCAAAGACTACCACTTCCCTCTCATTGAAATTGCATCAATATTGTTGGTCTCAAGTCTCAACAGAAACAACAGAACCAGGTATGTTACCTTAAACTTTAAATGTCAAATAATACTAAACTGAATCTAGCTCGAGTAACCAAATCTGAAATTTCTCCAAATAGAAGACACGTTAATCTTGACCTAAAAAATTCATTTCTTAAACTTTTGAGGGCTTTCCTTATTCTTTGAAGTGCTGAAACCTCTAAGTGCCCCATTAAAACTTAATCAATCACTATGTAACTTATGATTCTAATTTAACTTAGCCATGAAAATTGGCATATGATTCCAAAGTAAACTTCATGATAGCAGCAGACACATGTGTGCATAAAATAAATATGCGGGTATATGGCATGAAACTTAAAAGGAAATCATCCATGTTTTACACAAGCTACATATGTATACTCTCATACACAAGGATGTACATATCTTCGGACTAACTTGTAGTAAGTTATCCGTAAATGTCCATAAGGGAGGGATAGGTGGGGTGATAGGGTCTCGGGGGGTGGGGGCTTGAGACATTTTTGGGCTCTCTTGTTGGGTAATCAGTAAAACTGTAGGGGTGAATGGGGTTGGGGTAATTAGGACCTCTTTTAAGTTTAGCGATTGGTTTCCCCTAGTATTTGGTCTTATTCTCCCTTTCTCAAGTGACATGGATGCAATGGTTTTTTTATGTGTGGAAGGTTGCGGCTCCTATGGTGATGTCAACTGTTTGTTTCTTTTGAGATTCCATGGGGTGTGGATTTACTCTCGATTGGTGCACCGGCTTCTGAAATTTGTTTCCGGTTGTCTTCTCTAGCATGTGGTTTTTTATTCATGTTAAAAATGTACTGCTCCTTTCGATCCACCCTGTTTTCTGGTGTTGCTTCTAAATCTATGGGTTTTGATAAGTTACTTTAGTTAAACTAAAGTGTATGATATGTTTTGCCTAGTTTGACTGTAATTAGTACAGAACCTATTGCGTAATTTCCTTTGAATCTAACCCCTATGATCGTGTTAAATTATTGTAACTTGATTCTCCTGTTTATAACCTAAAAAAAAAGAGGAGAACCCAGTTCAAAGTCTCTTGCACGGGTATATTTTTATATATATATATATATATATATATATATATATATATATATATATATATATATATATATATATATATATATACCACGTCTCCTATTAATTAACGTAAAGTATTAGAATTAGATGTCTTTTTTCAGTCTCACGCAATTAAAAGAATATGGTACTTTCCACAACCAAATCTTACATAGCTCTGGAGACAAAAAATCAAGGAAAGAAAGGTGGATTGGATTCTATTGAATTGCGTGTGAGAAAGACATGTAAACCATGAAACATGACATGTTTTTCCCCTTAAGAAATAGCCAAGAGGACTTTCACTGTCCCGTGGTGCTTAAGCACTGAGGTTAATTTCACTTGTTGCAAAGTCCCTCTTAACCGTGAGTTTACGTATCATCAAAGTTATAAAGACTGCCTTTTCTCACTTCCTTCCTATCAAAAAAAGAAGTCCCATGAGACTCAAAAGTCAATCTGAGCATGAAATTTTTAGTAGAGCAATGTTGTTTACGTGGGTTTTTTTTAAAGTTCATCGATAAATGAATAAAAGTACGAACCAAATTACTTGAACTAAACTCAAAGCACTCACTCACCTCAACCTTTGAGAGAGAGGTGCACATCTAATTTAAAAGCAACACTCAAAATGATGCAAAAGAATGACACAAGGGGATGCAGAAACAACACAAAAGTCGGGACAATAGAACAGAAACAACATATAACAGTGGGGCTATACAGCGGCGCGAACGAACAAACGTAGAAGAAACATGCTGATCACTCAAAAAATGTAAGAAGGGGTACCTTTACAGTGGCGCGCACCAACGTCGAGCTTCGGAATGCCTCTACAGTGCCTCTACAACGACATGCATGAAATGATCCTTGATTTTGTCGACACGGCGTCTGCTACAGCAGCGGGGACGGAGGAAGGACCACCACATAGTGGTGGTTGGGGGCTGAGGGGTTGGGCGAAGGGGATGGAGGACCGGGCTGTGGGGGCGGTGCTGGGTGCGGGGAGGAGACGGCTGAGCTTGGAGGAGGGAGACGGCCGTGCGTGGAGTCTCGACTTGGGGGACAGTCGCGGTTGGGGGGAAATATGGGGGTCAGGGTGGGGTGGGGTAACCTGCGGGGGGGGGGGAGATGGAGTGGGGTAGGGAGAATTGGAGGGAAGGGGATGAAGTGGTCTTCTGATTGGGAGTAGTCTGAAGTGGGTTTACTGTGGAGGGAACGAGTGGGTTGGGTGAAATGTAAACGAAGAAGTGGGTTTACTGTGGGGAGGGGCATTTTGGGGAAGGGGAAATGTTGATTTTTTTAGAAACCCATTTTTCCACAACTCACCCCACCTTTCAGAAATTTTAGGAATTGGCACCCTCTTTTTACAATTTTCACAAAAAAACCCATTAACCCCAAATATTTAATCAAAAATCCCATCTTTTCCCAATTTTCCCTATGTTTTTATGTTATCCTGCACTACAAAATTCACTTACTGATGCAATTGATACCACACAAACCATATTTTATGACCATTATTCTTGGAGCGATAATGTTGCAATAAGCTCAAGGTATTGTTAGCAAACCACAATAAATCTCTTTTTTTTTTAATTCATTTTGATCTTCCCTCTTCATCAGTAGAGCTTCATGACGCCATTTCCATTGTGTAACATTGCAAACCCACGCAGAGTAGCTCCTAGGACCATGTTCATTGTTTTGATATAACTCAAATATAACTACAAATAATTGGGAGACACCCGGCGATCCTAGTCAAACTGAGAGATTGATGATTATCTTATCAAAATTCTAAAAGAGTCTTCAGAGATCGTGACGTGATCCTCGAGGATCCTAACGCGATCATAACACATATGGCCCACAGCTCAGTCCTACTAGGAGTCTTCTACCTCCAGTTATATAAAGAGGGCTACCCCAGGTACGTAGACAATTAGACACACACCCATCACTAGAGTCTTTAGGGTATATACCACAAAATCCCATGAGACCAGTCTATCTCTCCAAAGAGTTGTGTACATGTTCAAACTCGGAAAGTGTAGAGATAGGGGATTGAGAAAAAAGGAAAGAACAATCCAAGGGTAAGGTCGTGGTGCCCACGAATCTTTTTCCTGCTTTCTTAGAGTTACTACTCTGTAACTGCGCTCTGACTTAATCGAAGAACCCCACCCAGCGGTCAATCATTTTCTGTCTTGCAGATCATCGGTCCAGGCTGGGGATCCAGAGCATACGCAAAACATTTTTTTAGCAGCAATAGATTGACGACATCTGTGGGACTCGCCAGCCTAGCCAATTGACCTAAAAAAAACTCAACAGTTGTTTCGCGAGCAGTTGGCGGCAATGTGCCAGAACCACCAACACAAGTGCCGCCGCGGCAGTTCTCCAATTCAATTGTCGTCACAGTAAAAACACAATTTGAGAGTTTAGAATTTTCAGAGGGTTGATCACCAGTTTCTACTGTCAGGCCGGAGTAGCGATTGACTGTGCCGCCGCCACCACCGTCGGATGGCGATTAGGCAGCACCTCCGCAACCAAAATTACAAGGCAATGCCAATAAAGTCATGGCCGCCACGACCAGCCGTGTCGCCACAACGGGGCTACCGTATCAACAAATAAGATCTTACACGGGCACCAAACCACAACCAAAAGCAATGTTGTAACCTCGCCATCCACGACCCCGATGCGTCGCCACGATACTACGCACGGCGTCACAAAGCTGCCAGACCAACAACACATCAAAAAAAAAATTGAGGATAGAATAAGCTGCTGCCGGCAGAGAAGCCATCCACGGCCCTATTGTCGTCAAATTTTCCTGTCGTTATCAATGCAAAACAAAGAGGAAATATACTGGACTATTTGAAGCCCACCGACGACCGCCACGACAGCAGCCTCCACTCTTGTAACCAAGCCGATAACAACAAGCGGCCGGACGATGAGATGCCTTGCACTCAACCGCCAAACAACCCATCGTTGCTGCAAATCTCCAGTCCAATCACAAATAAAAATCAGCCACCAAAGGGCTATTTCTTCCATCGCCTCTTCGGCGGTGCGATCCCCAATAACCAAAGAAAAAAATAGAGGAAATAAAGACAAAGAAGCCGAACAGTGTTGCCGGCCATGGGTCAAAACCCTAGTGCCGCCACCATCCACAGCGCCGTCGCTGCCCGAGTGCCTGCAAAAGTCGTCGATATCTACCGCCTAAGCGCTGTCTAGCTCTCGATCTGCCCCACAGTGGCCACGAGAAAAGCACCACTGCAGTCATCGAGTCTTTCCTCTGCCACGACGGGGTCGCTTCGCCAAAATCGTGCCGTCCAAGACTTCGACGCCGGGGGAAGCAGCGCCGCCTACTGCACCGTCGCTCCCATGGGTTAAAACCCCAACAGCGCCTTCACCGCCATTCACCTTAATCGGCGCAACTGCCAATGCAGCTCTACTATAATCCCTCACCACAAAATCACTGCCATCGCTTCCAACTTTTCGGAGGCACCAACATCATCTCAACAAAAAACAAAAAAAAAAGGAGAAAGAAGTGACAAGAATGGTATCAATTGTTGTGTTTCTCATTTACATGTAGCACTATATATATACACTGAAGAACTAATTCAATGGGTTAAAATGAAGCTGTAAAAGATGGAAATCCTATAACTATGTCCAAAACTTAAGCTATACAAGAAGGAAGGGAAATAGATCATGGCATTTGTTATGGGTTGTCAAGACACTAAAGTTAAGCACTTATTTAACATGTGCATGGCATTTGTTATGGGCTGTCAAGATTCTAAAGTTAAGCACTTATTTAACATGTGCATAATCCCGGTTGATACTCCCCCTCAAGTTGGAGCAAAGAGATTTCGAATGCCTAACTTGCCGCAAAGATAATGAAACTGGTGACTTCCAAGTGCTTTAGTGAAGATGTCGGCGACCTGCTGTGCTGTGCGAACATGTGCGGTACTAATGTTGCCAGCAAGTAGTTGCTCTCTAACGTAGTGACAATCAATCTCAATGTGCTTGGTCCTTTCATGAAAGACCGGGTTCGAAGCAATATGTAATGCCGCTTGATTGTCACAGAAGAGTCTCATGGGACGATCATGGTGAACGCCAAGAGAGAGAAGAAAGGATTTGAGCCAAGTGAGCTCACAAGTGGTTACCGCCATCGAACTGTATTCTGCCTCAGCAGATGATCGAGAAACTGTCGGCTGTTTCTTGGTACGCCATGAAATGGGGGAATTTCCCAAGGAAACAAAATATCCGGTAATGGAACGCCGGGTGAGTGGGCAGCTGGCCCAGTCCGAGTCACAAAAGGCATAGATCTGAAGAGGACTATCAGCCGACAAAAACAAGCCTTGGCCCGGGGTGGCTTTAAGATACCGTAAAACCCGAAGTGCGGCGTCCCAATGTTAGGAACGAGGAGACTGCATGAACTGGGACAAGACATGGACTGCATAGCAAATGTCAGGCCTAGTGATGGTGAGGTAGACAAGGCGACCAATAAGTCGTCGATATGGTCCTGGGTTGGAAAGGAGAGCACCGCCAGCAAGAGCAAGACCGTGGTTCTGTTCCATAGGGAATGCAGCGGGTTTAGATGCAGATAAACCGGATACAGAGAGGATATACAGTGCATATTTGCGCTGAGAGAGAAAGAGGCCACGCGGTCCACATGCTGCTTCAATGCCCAAAAAATACTTGAGAGGCCCAAGGTCTTTGAGCTTAGAGCAGTCGTTAAGATACTTTTTGAACGAAGAGCAGGCGGTGCTGTTATTCCCAGCGAGTATCAAATCATCCACATACACAAGAACAGAGAGAAAGACGTCCCCTTTCCGGTACGTGAAGAGTGTGTGATCAGCATGCGACTGAAGAAAACCATAAGAACGTAGGGCGGTGGAGAGCTTTGCAAACCAGTTGCGGGGTGACTGTCGTAAACCATAGAGAGATTTGCGCAAACGAAGAACCTTATTTGAGCTAGAAGGAGAGAATCCCGGAGGTGGCCGTATAAATACTTCTTCATGGAGATCACCATACAGAAAGGCATTGTTTATGTCCATTTGATGGAGCTCCCAATTTTTAATAACGGCAACTGCTAAGAATACCCGGACGCTCACCATTTTGGCAACTGGAGCAAAAGTCTCGGTATAGTCAAGTCCTTTAACTTGAGTATCCCCTCGAACCACAACCCTGGCCTTGTATCTCTCAATAGACCCGTCAGAGTTGAATTTAATTTTGTACACCCATTTTGAGCCAATGGGCTTCTTGCCAGGAGGTAAGTCTTCAATCGTCCAGGTACCATTGCTTCAAGAGCGTCAATTTCTGCTCGCATGGCTACACGCCACTTTGGATCGTGGGATGCAGTCTTGTAGGAATGCGGCTCAGAGCCAGAAGAAACTGCATCCAAAAATTGAGTGTGCGCAACAGAAAATGACTTACAAGATACAAAATTAGCCAGAGGATACCTGGGACCGCTAGAGCCGTTGGTCGGTGTTGAAGATGCAGGGGGGGAAAGAACTTGAGCAGTGTGACATACATAGTCCTTGAGAATAGAAGGAACTTTCTTTTGTCGCTTTCCACGACCAAGAGTGGGAGACGAAGCAGTAGGAGAGCTCGGTGGAAAAGCCCAAGATGAGATCTCGGGGTCAGGACCCGCAGTGATACCCAACAGACCAGGGGAAGGAGTGGCAGCCGGCGAGGGTGGCGGATCTCCCCCTGTCACTGGTGGTGTGTCTCCCCCAATCACCGGAGGGGATGCCATAGGATGTTCGGCACAGTCCCATGCTGGGCAGAAAGTGGTGGTCGCGGGTGTAGGAGAAGGGCCGAGAGGTGTGGTAAATGGGAAAACGGTTTCCTCAAACTTCACATCCCGAGAGAAGAAGACTTGATTAGTTTCAAGATCATATACCCGCCAACCTTTCTTGCCTGGGGGATACCCAAGAAAAACACAACGTCTACTTCTAGGGGCAAATTTGTCTGCGAATTTTGTGTGAGCATAGCAAAGACACCCAAAGACCCGAAGATGGGAATATGATGGGACCTTTTGGAAGAGGAGTTCATGGGGTGTTTTGTGTTTGAGAATGGCTGAAGGAGTACGGTTTATGAGGTGAGCAGCGGTAAGTACACATTCCCCCCAAAACTTAATAGGTAGGTTGGCTTGAAAACGTAGGGCTCGGGCGACCTCTAGAATATGACGGTGTTTCTTCTCAACCCTCCCATTTTGTTTGGGTGTATCGACCATAGATGTTTGGTGTAATATACCGTGATCATTGTAGAATTGGGTCATGGGCTGGGAATCAAATTCATGGCCGTTATCGCTTCGAATTATTTTGACGAGTTTGCCAAATTGGGTATGACCATATTGCAGAAGTTTCGAAGCAAGGTACCAGTCTAACCCTTATCATGCATTAAATAAACCCAGACAGCCCTACTATAGTCATCCACAATTGTCAAAAAATATTTTGTACCAGAAATAGTGCTTACCCGATAGGGGCCCCAAATGTCACAATGTACCAATCCAAAAATATCCATAGCACGACTAGTACTATCAGGAAAAACAGTTCGACTGTGCTTTGCACGACAAGACATATCACAAATAGTTTTAAGGGAAGGGGAAACAACTGAAACTGTAGGAAGATGAATAAGAGGCTGACTGGAGGGATGCCCCATGCGCCGATGCCAGAGCTCGTAGGACTCAGACTCAGAGACGGAGGCCACTGTAGCAGTAGAGAGTGGCTGAAACACAAACACCCCCCGATGCATCTTACCCAGTCCAATCGGGCTCTTCGAAGTGCGGTCCTGCAATACACATATATCATTGGAGAAAGCCACAAAGCAGTTAGCGTCAGTAGCTAAACACGAGACAGAAATAAGATTAACAGCCAAGTTTGGCACATAGAGCACGTGGCGAAGAGTGATGCCTTCTGCCAATGAGACACTGCCTGCTTTGATGGCATTAGTTTGAAGATCATCCGGTAAGCCTACCGGAGAAGGTGGAATATCCCAAATACTTGAAAAGAAATTCAAGTTCCCCGTCATATGGTGCGAGGCACCGCTATCAATACCAAGTATGTGTAGGAGGCAGAGATTTACCTACGAGAGAGTCTGTACCCGATGGAGAGGATTCCAGAAAAGTGATGAGGCATTGCATCTGCTCGGGTGTTAGGCCCGGAAGAGCGGAAGTGGCGGCAGCCTGTGCCTGGCTGAGAGAAGGGTTGTTGTTCTGTGTCGCGGCGGCAGAGGCCTGGAGTTGGCCAGATGAGGAGCCGACTGCGTTCTGTGACATGGCAGGTGATCCACGACCCCTTCCTCGCCCCTTACCAGGCGGAGCAATACCAAGGCGACGATAACATTTCTCTTGTGTATGACCTACCCGATGAAAAAACGTTCACTAGGGCCGTCCTGTAGGTGTATTGTCTGGGTCCCCTGCAGTGGCTGAGTTTGCTTGACTGGACAAGTAATATTCTGAAGTTGGATCGAGGTGCTTGGGCTTGGAGGTTTCTACGTCCTTGGCCATGTCGATGAAGATGGAAACACACCGCTCCTTGATTGCGGGTCTAATTGAATGCGTCGGCAGTGATTGCCGAGAGTTGTCGGATTGCTTGCACACCAGCAAAGAAGGATACGAGACCTGAGAGTCCGAAGAAGCGAAGGCCGGTTCTATGGGCTACAGGCTGGAATTTGACGCAGCCGAATGACAGTGGTCCGGGAAGGATAAACGCCGGACGAGGAGAGAAAAAATAAAAAGAAAAAAAGGGCTAAGCGGAAATATTAGGCTCTGATACCATGACAAGAATGGTATCAATTGTTGTGTTACTCATTTACATGTAGCACTATATATATACACTGAAGAACTAATTCTATGGGCTAAAATGAAGCTGTAAAAGATGGAAATCCTATAACTATGCCCAAAACTTAAGCTATACAAGAAGGAAGGGAAATAGATCATGGCATTTGTTATGGGTTGTCAAGACACTAAAGTTAAGCACTTATTTAACATGTGCATGGCATTTGTTATGGGCTGTCAAGATTCTAAAGTTAAGCACTTATTTAACATGTGCATAATCCCGGTTGATAAGAAGAAGCAATAACGATGCCGCCGCATAGGGTCCAAACCTTAACAGCTCGCCGCTGCACCTCGTCCAACCTCTGGCCGAAGCCAAGACAAACAGCACCATCAACCTCGTCAGCGCGCCAACGCCTTCCTATCGCGCCACCTCACTTTTGATCGACCGCCGGATTTGTAGCACAGCCACCACCAAGCGACAAACTGACGGCAGCCGCATCGCTGTCGGCGTCCCCATGATAGATGCTGCTTTTGGTCCTAATCCAACAGCCACTTGCTCCTCTTTCCCCTCCAATGATGCCGACCAAGACCTCGACGAGCAGCGCCCCTAACGTCGTCGCTAGCAATAGCTGTCGGATCTACAGAGCCGTCTCGTCGTGAGTCGCCATTAGTTTGGATCTGCGCTACTGCAGCACGAGAGCAGCTCCGTCGACGGCGACCAAAAGCGACGGCACCACTCCGTCAAGTTCGTGCTGGCTGAGACCACGACAAGCAATGCCGCTAGCGCGCCACCGCCTCATCGCTATAGCACCTCACCTTACCTTCGTAAGAGGAAGGGGCAGAAGAAAGGGAAAGGTGCACTCTTTTTTTTTTTTTAAATCAAGCAATCCCTCCATAATTATGCATATTATTGTTTTAAACCCACATGGTATTCACTATCCGACATATGCCATATTCTTTAAAAGCATTAGCTTTTTTGCCTATAAAAATGCGTATTTATATTTAAGGCCCGAAGAGTTTCAATTATTTTACTTAGGCCACACATGTTTTAGCATTAAGTTTTTAACCTGTTAAAGGGGCCTATTTAGATTTAAGACCACTTAATGTCTTTTATTTAAAATATGTCGCACAATTATTGGAAACGACGTGTATTTCATCTCATTTTGTCGCTAAAACATTAAGCGACTAAGCCTTTATGACGGCAAATATTTCATTGCATGTTTGTTGCTAAAAAATTAAGCGACTAAGAAATTTAGCTAGCAAGCCTTCCAAAGGCTACTCCCAATGCCCTTATATAGCTAGACTTATTTACTTTTTGGTCTACTCTTCTCCAGTTGCGTCAATGGAGCAAGCACATTACATGTCGGGGCTTCCGACTGCTGTAACTCTTTAAGCTGACTTGCGACACAGTGCAGCACTCCTCTGTTGATTAACCAACAAAGCTCTAATGGGGCCACAATGTTTGAACACCGTTCTTTCTTTTATATGTTAAAAAAATGGTTGCATTTTCATATGATTTATTGCTTCAAAGACTGTTTTTTCAGTCACGTATGTTTTCTTGTTGCAAGAGTTTAAACTGCGTCTGCAAGTATCAACAGTGATGTATAAACCACGTCATAAGTAAGGAACAAATTCACAGCACCCTGCGATTTGAAGTCGAGTCTAGGGTTTTTGCTGCAGCATCCTGTCAACTTGGTATTACCTATTGTCTCGTGATATTCAGTCACACGATGACCTCAATCAGTGAATCAGAGCACATCGTCAGCCTTTGCTAATAAGCATCACTAATATGCTGGTACAACCACAAGCTCAAGCTCATGTAACCAACAAACTGAATCTAGTTGCTTCTCAGTAAATCGATAAACTACGGCAACTACTTTATTGATCACTCAGTGATATCCTGCTTAGACGGACTTTGTATCCTCTATCTCTACTAACCATCAGTGACATCTTGCTCAGACGGACTCCACGTCTTCTAGCTTTAAATGCTCGTCCAGTTGAGCAGGAGGATTATGGTCTTCTAGATTGCTTCCACAGGTTTTCTTACGACCGGGCCCTACATATAGGCTGAAGAGCCGTCTTTATATATCCATGCCTTCTCAAAGGCAAGGGGCTCTATATCTTATGGTATCAGCATTGTTATAGGCTTAAATGCCCTGCGCCCTTTAATAAAAGGGGGCTTCATAATGTTGACCATATTACGAGCTCAATGCCCGTGCCTTCTTATTTTCCATCGCAACAACAAGTGCGAGAAATCTATGTTCCACCAAACTGTCAAGGGTATTTACATGAGCTTTGCGCTCCATCCGGCCTCAAGGGCGCGTATGAAAACCTATGTTCCATCAAAGCCCCGAGTGTATGTGATCAGCTCAAGCTAAAGAACACACACTTCTGCAAAATGAACACCTTCCAAATAAGAGGTGAAAACTACATTGTAAAGTGAAACCCCTTGAGGAGACATTGAAGTACTTAGCATGTACAACGACTTGCATGCATAGCTTTGTGTCCTCATGGGGCACAGCCTCTAAAGGATCTCGTGATCCTATGATTTGTCTTCCCAAAGACGATTCTGAAGAGCCTGCTTAGGTTATGTTCTAAGACCTAGCTCTCAAGAGCTAGAGTTCTAGCACCCTAATTGGGCACAGTTCCATGGCTTAAGCTCCCAAGAGCTTAGGTCCGAGCACATGGAATCGAGAAATATTATTTACCCCTACAAGCGGATGAAGAATCCCTTACAAACCTGATGCGTGTCTCAAGACACTTGGTATAACTTTCTTAGCCAAACATTATGGCTAAGGAAATTGGGGTCTTATGATATAACTCAAATATAAATTTCAATAATTGGGGGACACCCGGCGATACTAGTGAAATTGGGAGATTGATGATTATCTAATCAGGAATCTAAAAGAGTCCTCAGAGATCGTGACATGATCCTCGAGGATCCTAACACATCTAGCCTAGAGCCCAGTCCTACTAGGGGTCTTCTACCTCCAGCTATATAAAAGGGGCTACCCCCAGGTACATAGACAATTAGACAAACACAAAGACACAGCCTCTTTCCTGCTTTTTCAGAGTTACTATTATGTAGATGCGCTTTGACTTAAGCATCGAAGAGTTCTCTGTCAGGAACTCTACCCGATGGTCACTCGTTTTCTGTCTTGCAGATCATCGATCTAGGTTAGGGTTCTGGAGCATATGCAGAACATATTTTTAGCAGCAAAAATTTCCAATGGTCAATATCCTCTTTGCAAGTCTAGCACAAAAAATAACCCCCTTTTTCCAATTGATCGTGGACTATCCACATCACGGATTGGACGATTTTGAATTTTTTAAATAGCATCCAAGTTTCACTCTTTGTAGCATTTTGTCTTCTTCTAGTAAGTTGACCTCTAACCCTTGAAAAAGGAGTACTTGGGCAATTTTTTTTATAAGCTAATCTTGTAGCTTGAATTGCCAAAGATCAGTTGTTTAGAAAAGGTTTTTTTTCGATACTATATAGCTTGACAACTATAGATCCACCACCGACTTTTATGATGACTTCTCCACTAACCTAAATTTCTTAAGTATGCAAGCAAATAAGCTAATGTCGCCAACTTTGCGACTTCCTTTGACGATTCCACCCTTTTCGTGGAATTCCTGTCTACTATACCTAACACCACAGTAGCCAACCATTATCCAACAACCACTACCCTTACTAACCATCATAACTTCTACTGCACCTAAGACCAACACACCAATCTAAAGGCAAATCCAAACCAAACAACACCATCACCTCTTATATTCATCAACCACGAGTGCCATAACTGAGCATCCCCCCCATCGCTACCAACCAATTTTTGGGCATACAAGTGATAAGCATGACCCTTGACCATCACCAATTCATGGTTGCCACCACCTTTAAATGCCATAAAATTAGTCCGATGAGTTTTTTTTTCCAGTAAAAGTAGGCATGTGGTGTCATTTGTGTCAATAAGTAAACGTTCTGGTGTGGGAGAGCTAAAAGGAAAAGAACGTGCTACTAGACGTTGTCACTAGTAAGCTTGGTGGTATTGAGCATACTAACCCCTTCGCTAAATGACAAAAGAAAAAAAATCCCTCAAGTTAATCCCGTGTTTAAATAAGAAATCTAATTGTGTAGTATTTAATCAAACATATGGTTAGTAATAAGATAAAGTGCTAATTTGTGCATTTAACCTCATTACACCAACGCATGATAAGAAACGATAAGTGTCCTTAAAATAAAGTGCTTATTTGCAAAAAAAAAATAAAAGAACAAAACAATACTACTAGTGCGCACCAATTTGCTCATCGTTATTCTTAGTTTGCCCTATTACCAAAGTTTTCAATTTTATCCTCAAATTGAAAGCTACAGTATTTGGAATGGACCATACCTTTTAAGCAAAATTAGCTATTGAACGGGAAAAACCAGCGTTGTTTTACCAATCCATATGTGGTTTCATTGGATCAACTATTTTTACACATTATTGGCTACCTTATTACTCCATTTGTCCCAAATTACTTGATCATATTTCTACTTTGGGCTTGTCTCAACATTATTACTTACCTTCTAAATTTGGACTGATTTTTTTGCCACTTTTCTATTTTACCCTTAAGACCATGTACAAACAAATTCCCCTCATCCCCTCTACATCTCTCTATCCTAACATGACAGCCTGTCTCTTCTGTCTGTCTGTCTGTCTGTCTCTCTCTCTCCTTCTCCTTCGAGCATCCTTGATAACTAACACGACCGTCTCTTCAATCACCGCTAGTCCATTGTCACTTCCTTTAACACCACCAAAGTAGCCACCACTTTCGACCACCACATCGCTAACGTCTCCGTCAAACACCACCATCGCCGCTGCCTCCCACCAGTGATATACCTTTCAACAACTACCATCACCCCCCACCATGGACCTAACTACCCCTTAGAGATTTATATGTCAGAAACACAATTCTATTTTGCTTGTAGATCTAAGTTGAGATCCATGGTTTATAGATAGTAAGTAGTGAGCCAGTCAAGTAAGGCATGGTGGTTGTTTAAACCAATGTCAAAATTTGTTTTAGATGGTGGTTGTTTAAACGGTGATTATGGTAGTTGTGCATGGTGATTCGTGGCGATAGGGAAGAATTGATAAATTGGTGATACAGTGTATTTTAAAGGCCGAGAGAGAGAAAGGGAGCGATACTATACTTTTGCGATAAAGGGGATAGAAGTTAGGGTAAAATGGGAGTGCTTAATTATTCTACCACTTTCTTAATGTTTGGGCAAGTCAAATGTGTGCAAATATTGTGAAATGGAGGGAATAGTAATTTTTGAAGATTCATAGTATCTCATTTAGTGGTAAAGCTAGAACATATGGTGGATTCTAAATCACTAAAATTACACCATAGAAACTTCCCAAACTGAATAGTATTTTGACAAGCATACTTTGACATTAATATTAGGCCTCTTTTACACTAATTTGTGCACGTGATAACACCATTACATTGCAAATAAAGATCGAAATTTTTTTGCTGCTGACCCAGAAGCAGCTTGATCATGCTACCCTCAACGTGGCAATATCTCATTGGTCCACTTATTTGAGAGTCATCCTCCTTGCACATAATCAATGTGTCTCCAGTTTGCTGCACTTAACAGAATTCTACCGTTAACCAATCCCTAAAATCTCAACTCATTAAGGCAATCACTCGTTAAACTTGAGACTCTTTCTCTGTCTCTCTCTTCGTGCTAGACTCTAGAATCTGTTGGTCTGTATTTTCAGTAATCATGTTGCACTTGGAAATCCTAATCTAATGAAATGAAGACTATAAATCTTGGACAGCGGTGCAGATAAGCTGTTTTAGAAACTAGGATCAGTCGTTCCACAAATGAACCGTCATCAACATCAGTGTTGGATCCAGCAAGGCAGTGAACTACTTGACTTCATCCTGCTTTAAGTCCTATGCATACGATGATGTTCTGTTTATTTGATCTTCATCCTGCAATCTTGGTGATGGAGTAAAATTTAGGTAAAAAAGGATAATCTATACATATGATCTCATCCTGGCTTCAGTGAACTACTTGGCTTCGTCATGGAAACTTGGCTCTAACACTATTCCAAGACTGATTTGAGTCCCATATATATGATGTTCAAGTGTATCTTGGCTTGGTAGTACATATGGTAAGGGCTCTAATCATATATCACATCATCAAATGTGTGCATATTCTTTCACTTTTATTCTTTTCTTTTCTTAAGTTCTATGAAACCAAGATTGAATCAAACAAAAAAGTTATTGTTCTTATGAGTTCATTGATGCTATAGTTCTGCGTTCTCAAACAACATGTAAAAGGTGTAGTAGGCAGACCTCCTCATCACTCAGCTGCCTGCCAACCATTTAGAATTCATAATCAAGTCAGATTGTAAAGTAGTTAAATTAAAGAAACTTTTGCAAGGAAATAAAAAAGATCAAACAATTCTGGTTCACTACCAACCATTTGGACATTAAATATGAAGAGTGGAAGTAAGTCGCTGTTATTGAAGAGGAAATGGTATTTCAACAACTTTAGAAAAATGCTTGATCAAAGCCTAGTTGTAGCCAAAATTTTTCCACAAAGATTTATCTTGTTTTTTCCTCAGCCAATTTAGAAAGAAGAAACCAGTGTTTGACCACCTATAGTATACCTTAGGGACAATTTTACCCCTTAAACTTGCAAATAATGCACTAAACTTCCTCTCAGTTAACAAAATATCGCGTATTAAGATTCGCGACGATTTTGTCAATGGTATGGTATGGTATTTTAGTTGCTTTAACTGTAGAATTTAAGAGCTCAAGATAAAGCCAATTGACAAAGGAAAGAATAAAATAGGAAGATTATTTCACTCAATTGTTTGATGCACACAAAATGATGAACCACTAGTGCCTTTATATAGGCTTACACATAACAAGAATTCCTAAAAAAACACGAACCCCTACACCACTAAGCCACTACCCCACTAAGCCGCTAAACCACTAAGCCACTAAAAGATAATTCTAGAATAACTTAATTATATATCTTTAACAACTTTGAATCATTCTTCAACAACCCCCCTTGATTCAATTTAGACACTCAAAGTCGACTTCTAAAGTAAATATGCTTATGAACAGGAAGTGACTTGGTCAAAATATCAGCCACCTGCTCATTTGTATTGCAATACTTCAATGTTATCATGTCTTCTGCTACCAACTCACATATGAAGTGATGTCGAATGTCGATATGTTTAGTTCTCCCATGGTAGACCGGATTTTTTGTCATTGCAATCGTGGCTTTGTTATCACACCAAATCTCTGTTGTTCCAAAGAAAATCAGCAAGTAACCTTGTCAATTAAAGTGCTTGGCATGCTGAAGATGTTGCAGCAACATACTCCGCCTCAGTCGATGATAGTGTTGTTGTTGCTTGTTTCTTTGAACTCCATGAGACAACACATGATCCAAGAATAAAAGCGCTTCCAGAAGTACTCTTTCTATCTTCAACAGACCCTGCCCAATCACTGTCAGTGAATTCACATAATTTAAATTGAGATACATGAGAATACCATATGCCAAAATCAATAGTTCCAATAATATATCGCATGATCCTCTTAGCTGCTCCGAGATTTTGCTTTGTAGGAGAGTGCATAAACCTTGAAACAACACTCACAAAAAAAGATATATCGGGTCTAGTGTGAGTTAAATAAATCAAACCACCAACTATACTTCTGAAAACTTTCCAATTGGCTGCGTCAGTACCATCTTGTGACTGAAGCTTTTTATTCAAATTCATAAGAGTAGCAGCTACCCTAACAATTCAACATATTAAACATCTTCAATAGATCTATAGCATATTTCCTTTGTGACACAAAAACTTCGTCTTCAAGTTGCTTAATTTCCAAGCCAAGAAAATAATGCAACATACCCAAGTCCGACATTTCAAACTTTCTCATCATTCTATCTTTGAATTCATCTATCAAACATTAAGAAGACCCTAAATATATTATGTCATAAACTTAAAGGCATACTATAAGAAAGCCATATATACCTTGCCTTTTCAATAAAGTGCAAGTTCATTTTCACCTCTTGCAAATCATTTTTCAAGAAAAAAAGAATCAATCTTGTTGTACCATGCTTGTGGAGCCTGTTTCAACCTGTACAAAGCCTTCTTTAACCTGTTTACCTTTTCTTCTTTACCTCTAACTACAAAGCCTTCAGGTTGAGACACATAAACGTCTTCTTTCAATTCACCATTCAAAAAAGCTGATTTAACATCAAGCTGATAAATAGGCAACTTAAGCTGAGCAACAAGGGCTAAGATAACTCTCACAGATTCAAAATGAGTAACAGGGGAGAAGGTTTCTTCGAAATCAATACCTTATTGTTGCGAATAACCTTTCGCTACCAAACGAGCCTTATGCCTTTAAACACTCCCATCAGCATGGCATTTCGTCTCGAATACCCACTTCAAACCAATGACGTTCTTCCCATCTGACAAGTCCACAAGCTATTAACTGCCCAACACTAAGCAAATTATGAGCCAAGGACGGAATGAAGTAAACGTTATGTAGATATTTCACCTTACCTTGGCTTGTTTTGACAGCAATGGTACCTTTTCCTTCGACTTGAACTGGCTTAGTGTCATCAAGCCTGACCAGCTTCTTTTTAGATTCGTCAATATCTTGAATGTCGATTTAACTCCACACATATGATTAGATCATCCACTGTCTAGGAACCAAACTCCACTTTCATTAGTAGCAGTTGAATCAAAACATGCGGTGAATAACTTACTTTCCTCGTCTATTATTATTTCCTCTTCCTCTGCATAACTTGCTACTTTCTCCTTGCTGTAACAATTTGCCGCTATATGCCCAAACCTGTGGCACCGGTAACACTTAATTCCTCGATTGTTAAAGAACCTATTGGCTCCTCCTCTGCCACGTCCACAACCTCTGCCACGAGATCCTTCTCTACTGTAACCTCTTCTGGTTGATTTGTCATTTTGCCTGTATTCCTTTGCTTGAAATGCCTTTTCTTCACTTTTTTCAATTGACCTGTCCATTCTTGCTTCATGTGCTTGTAGAGAACCCATTAGTTTATCAAACGAAAAAATGGATAAATTCTTAGACTCTTCAATTGCAACTATTACATGGTCAAACTTAGTAGTCAGGCTCCTTAAAACTTTTGCAACCACAATTTCATCCTCTAACTTTTCACCATAAGACTTCATTTGACTCACAATACCACTGACTCTAGAGAGAAAATCTTGTACAGACTCATCGCTTTTCATATGTAATGTTTCAAAGTCTTGCCTTAGAGATTGAAGTTTTACTATAATTACCTTTGCAGAGCCTTGAAATTATTTTTGCAAAATTTCCCAAGCATCTTTTGAGGTTTCTGCAGCAGCAATTCTAGAAAAAAATTGTCTCGTGCACTACTTGTTGAATGAAGAACAGTGCCTTGGAGTCCTTCTTTCTATTTTCCCTCAGCCTGGCTTCACCATCTTAGTCCGCATACCCATTTTCAACCAAGTCTCAAAGCTCTTGAGACTTGAACAAGGTCTTCATCTTGATGCTCCAAAACTCGTAGCTTTTGCCTTTGAATATGGGGATGAGAGGTTGCAAAACATTTACACCACCATTGGCTGCCATGGTAAGCCACTACAATTCAAACTCAGAACCTGCTCTTGATACCACAATGTAGAATTTAAGAGCTCAAGATAAAGCAAATTGACAAAGGAAAGAATGAAATATGAGGATTATTTCACTCAATTGTTTGATGCACAAAAAATAATGAACCACTAATGCCTTTATATAGGCTTACACATAATAAGAATTCCTAAGAAACATGAATCACTACACCACTAAGCCATTACACCACTACCCCACTAAGCCACTACACCACTAAGCCATTAAACCACTAAAAGATAATTCTAGACCAACTTAATTATCATTAACAATTTTGAATCATTCTTCAACATTAACAGGGTTTTGTCAATCGTATGGTATTTCGTTTGCCTTAATAGGGTTTCATGCAACATTCGCATTGTTTAAAAGTAATGGGGTAAAGTTTAACCCAAAGTATAGTGCAGGGGCCAAAATCTTATTTCCCCTTTGAAAACCTCGCAGCCAGCACTAGTCTCGCCACCATCGAAAACCCTCAAATGTTTCCCATTTCATCACAACAAGAGATCACCGGCTCTTTGAATCCCATCAAAAATTCATACCAGAAATGAGGAAAAGACCCAAAAGAGACAAACCCAACTTATGGAGCTCTCTCCGGACGTTTGGGCAAAGATCCTATCGAACTGAGAGCAGTTGACGTACTGGAAAATGCACAGAATGTGTGCACAACCTGGCGCAAAATATGCAAAGACCCCTCCATGTGGAGGGTAATTGACATGCATAATCAGGGGGACCTCAGCGAGATGCCTTACGATCTCGAGGTAATGGCTAAGCATGTCGTCGACTATAGCCAAGGCCAGTTGGTCGACATTAACATCGAGTACTTTGGCTCCGACGAACTACTGGAGTACATCGTAGATCAGTATAATGCATCACTTTATTTTTTATTTTGTTATTACTGTTATGCCTGCATGCCTTTAATCTTGTTTGCAAATGCATATTCCCGTTTGACTTTATTTAAATGAGTTACCGTCGCACACGCGATGATTGTTTGCATAGATTAAGTTAATGGTATAATTTTTTATTAAAAAAATTCAAGCATCAAGTATAAATGTTTATTATCACATTTGGTGGAATAAATTTATATTTTAAAGATCAAACATGTCATTATAAGTATTTATTTACAGTCTAAACTTTTTTTCTAGTGCCATTTGTAGTGGCACATGCCTTTCATAATTATTTTATATAATATCAAGTATGGTCTTCGAATGTATTTTGACTACATTTTTTGAAATAGTTTTCAAACTTTAAGAACCAAACATATCCTCCTAAATAGTTACTTAGTATTCAAATATTATGTTTTGTGGTACTTAAAAAAATTATGATGCCAAGTGTCGACATTTTAAGTAGGTAGTTATGTAACACCAAAAGTGGTGTAACACCAAAAGAGATTTTTCCTTTTGTATATAGATTCATGAATAGAGTTTGAACACGTGGATATTGATTTTACCAATTGTTTTGTTTTTGCGCTAGTTTGACTTATCAAATAATTCTTATTTGATCATTAATTAGTATTCGACTTTGAGTCAACGACTTGCTTTCAAATTATCCTAGAAATTCAAAAAAAGTGAAATGGAATAATATGATGGGAGTAATTTACATGCCATAGATTGGACCAGTAGAAAGTCGCTTTTCTTAGTAATTTTTTTGGATAAATTACAAATTCAAACACATCAATTTAAGAAACAATTAATACACTCGCCATGATCTTATTATCATAGCATAAATGTGTTTGATCTTGTTTGCATGCAAAGGTTGATTGACAATATACACATCACATTATAAAAAATTGTACGGCCGTCCAAATTTTCACAATTTGACTTTTTCTGAGTTCTTAGGGTAAATTTAGTAATGTATAAGTTGACTTCGCTCATTGTTATTATATTATCCTGAACTTCGGTAGATGTTTAAAATAACTATCCGAGTTCCAAAAAATAAACGAGTATTAATTTTGAGTATTGCTTGGGTATTAGTGGAGAATGGATGCTTAAAAAAATTTTGGGGCAAAAATATAATTTTTAAAACTTTTGAGGTCATTTTGTAATTTTGGAAAACTAGGGGGCATAGTTGTAAATTAATGTTTTTAATTAGTGATGAAAAATAATAAAATAAGTGATGTTTGGTTAAATTGATAGAGATCAAAATGTTTTTGGGGCTTAAATGTAATAGTAGAAAGTTTGGGGCCAATTTGTAATTTTGGTAAAAATTGCATTAGGTTTCATATTTTTAGAGAAATTCTATGCCACCGCGTACTTGGTCGGGTGATGACTAATGAGGTTAGGATTAAATTAATGAACTGGAAAAAGATACATAGGAAAAACAAAAGGGAAGGGAAATTTGGGAGAAACAGCAGAAGAAAGAAACCAAAAAAAGAAGAAGAAGAAGGAGAGAACATGAATAGAGGAAAAGAGAAGAGAAACAAGAAGAAGAGGAGAGAAAGAAAGGCAGCAAAAAAGAAAAGAGAAACAGGAAGACATGCTGAAAATTAAGCCTTTCAAAGGTAGTTTTAGGGCTGTTTTTACACTTTAATTTCTTAGTGTTAACCTGTAATTTCAGCTGAGTTTTAATATGGGTTTGAGAGGTGTGTGAGGGTGTAATTAAAGTGTATGAAGTGTGTGTTTATGTTGTGTGTATAGGTATGTTAATTTCTGTGTATTTTTTAGGTGTGTAGGGGTTGCCATATGGTGATATTAAGGCTGTGTATGTGCAGTAGGTGTGTGCGTGTGTTGCTGTGATTGTGTGCATGAGCTTGGGGATGTATATGTGTGTGTTGTGTGTGTATAGAAGTGAAAATGATATGTGTAAATGTGTTTATGTGTGGGTGTGAGTGGCGGATGAGAGTCCATGAGCTGTGTGCTGGGAGAAACGGTAACGGATTGCGGGGTCTGTATTAGAGAGGAAACCTGGGATTTAAAAGTTGAACTGCAAAGTGTCGTTAAAGATGATCTCATTTCAGCAGTTTCTTTCTTAATTTTTAAAATCTGTTTAGATACTTACTTAGATAAAGTGCAAAATTATAACCCCGATACTTTCACGAGACGTACATTCTGAAAACTTTTGAGAATTTTTTGTGTCCACGAAGGGCACTAAATTAGGGTATCGATTAGGCGAAATTCCCGATTTAATTAGTATTCCAAACCAAGTTATTTTAATCTAAAATTTTTAGAAAAATCTTATTTCATTGATATGTTTCATATTCTAATATTTCATACCATTTTAAGGCTGATAGGTATTTTTCCCGAAATTGGCCTTTTAGTGCTAGGCCGGACATTGGTTAGGGATTTTCAAACAAAAATTTTTTAAAATAGTTTTTAGCCTAAAAATAACTTTAGGATGCTAAAAATAGTGTTTTAAGATGTTTTTGAGATTTTTTCGAAGCCGGGAACCCCCGAGGGTATTTTGGTAATTTGCCACCTAAAGGGGTGTTTTGATAATTTTACCTAAAAAGGGTTTTTTGGGTAAATTCACACACATGAAGGTTAGTTTGGTGGCTTCTCTTATGGGAAGGCCGTTTTGGTGATTTAAGTCCGAGAGGGACATTTTGATAATTTTACACCTAAGGACATTTTAGTAATTTTACATACCCGGTGAGGGAGGTATATTTTGGGAGTATATGTGAGTTTGTATTAATTTATAATATTGTAATGTAGGTTGTGTTATAATGATTCGATCATTCCGTTTAGGTTAAAGCTAAAGACTTCCGGTCAGGATAATTTAGCTGCGGATCCAGGTAAGAGTTTCTATCTGAACTCTGGGTAAAGACTTTTGTCTGAACCCTTATTTTGATAACTCATATTCGTATGTACTCTTTGATTTACTTATTACTAATGCCTAACATTAAATTATGTATTGATATTAGCATGTTATTGCCCAGAAAACTCATATATTGAACCTGAATCGATTATTTGAAAATCTTGTTGATGCTCTCCTGTTTTTGCATGCTGAACAAATTTGATAATTGTTTGTATCCATTCTTCTAAATTGTTGTGTCGGAATTCGATAACTATTGTGCAATCATTTTTGCTTTTTATTTGTGATTTTTCTTTTAAAATTCTGAATGATGATTTATATCAGTATGTTTATTGTTATTGGAACCCGAATTGATTTCGATGATTTGAGCTTATGATAATACTCGTTGTTATTGTTGATTTTTATGATGACCTGGGTATCTATTTCGTGGGGAGGCGTTATAAAGGCTAGTTTGAATCCTACATGAAAAGCAGGCTAGTACCCGATGGGACTAGTAATTATTTTGGTATATCATGCATGTGTACACTACTAGCTTTGCCTGAGTGGCATCGTAACCACCTAGGATCAGCTTTGTTTTTTTTATTTTCTTAGCACCGTATCTTACCATGATTGTTACGGAAATGACTAAGAAAGGACTGTCTCAAATGGTTTGAAATCCCTCAAAAAATCTTTGTTGTATTTTGGAAATGATGACTTTGGAAATAATCTTTTACTGATCGATTTGAAAACCGTCGTGATCGTTATTATTTATTTTGGTATCTACTTATGATGAATTTGGATCATTTTAGAAATCATTGAGCTATTCTAATCATTTGAAGTATTTTGAAAATCATAGTCGGATGGATTCTTTGGAATCGTTTTGTAATATTTTTGTAATCCTTGTACGACCTTATTGAGCTCTTAAAAGCTCACATTTCGTTTGACTTCCTTCTGCAGGTGATGATACGTTGTAGCATATTCGAGAATGGGTTAGACATGTGTGAGATTTCGATGAGCCCACCATTACTGTATAGTAAGACCCCCGCGCGGGTTGGTACTGTTAATTTGTTCTTAGGAACTTGAATTGAAAAGGACCTAAGCTATAATAGTTTAAGCTAACCAACTGTAATCTAATATTTTGAGAAATCTGAATTGATGTTGGATTTGATGATTTAAAATATATGTTAATAAATAGATTTGACAGATTTGATGTGATAACATTCCGATAGTTCGGGACAGTGGAGCTCCGGATTTTCGGGGATGTTACAGTTTTAGACTAACATGCGTTGCCCAAATGTACTTATTTAATCAATTCTACTAGTAGGGTTTAATTTGACATTCACATGTTACTAAATCTATTCCAGGAATCTACAAAAGTAAATACAGAAATTCTAATGCAACGGATCAGGGAAAGATATTTTATGCCCAGCACTGCCACTAAATAAATACAGCGGTGTTGGGTGAAATGTATTTTTGTTGGAAGAATTTTCAGGAAGCCAAAATGTCATGATTGAAAGTAGTTTGGGTCTTGGGGGCTTTTGCCTTTCTACTAACCAAACTTCAGGGAAAAGTTTAGGCATGTCTTAAAATTCCAAGGCAAGGGGTTTGACTTGTGAGTATAGTTCAGGAGATGTGACTATGCAAGAAATAGCGATTGTTTTCTTCCTTGAGTTAAGGTGGTGCGAATCTCCAAAGAAGTGTCAGGTTTTACATATAAACTTTTGAGTTCCCATTATTTTTGCAATGCCACAATGTTCTATTTAATTAGGTACAGAAATTTGGTGCAAAACTTGAACACAGCACTGGGGCACAGAGTTTTCTCCGATGCTAAATTTGTCTATCTTGATACGAATTTGTTAATTTTAGGACTTCTTGATTCTTAAACAAACGCAATAACCTCCATTAATGTTGTGCATGCCACTATTTGTGTGTATCTTTTGCACGAAGCATGGGTGGGAGTGCGAAGCTCTGAAGGAGGAGTGTCACTAGTACAGTGCATTTTCGGTTTAGAGTAAGAGTGTAGGCTAGTGAGAGAGGTTTTGGATCAGGAGCATCATTGGAATTGGAGAATCTGACAATTAAGGTTTGTGTGTGTAGTGATTGTGCAATTGCTCAGTATGTTATACTGATATTTTAATTATTACTGTTTGGTCATATACCAAGTACTTCATAATATGCGTGTTTGTAGAGAGAAGAGACCAGTTGTTCTCCGTATACAGTTCCAGACTTCTCCTCTCTTGTTGTAAAAAGCTTGACAAATGAAAAATGAATGAAAAGCCTTGTATATATGTGAAGTAGGGGTATGTATCAAACAGAGGAATAGATGCAATGGGTTTTTTTTTTTTTAACAAGAGTTGAGATTTTATCGGTTGTGTTGTCTTGTTTAAGGATGCTTTGTTGCAATCTGCGTTTGAAGTTTGATGAAGTTTGTTGACCTGCATTTGTTGGTTACAGTAAGGTGCTGACCAGAAAAAGTTCTGTTTGCACAATAACGAGGATAACTTACAAGTTCTAATCATGTAGTATGTGTACTTCTTCGGCTAATTAAAGAAGAGGCATGTGGCAGTAACTGTCAAAAAGTTCTAGTGATATACTTTGTGCATTTGACTTATGGCTCTATATAGAGAGGAGGAAAATAGATTTCATCGGTGAGTTTACATCACTAATGTTTGTTATTTTCGATTGGTTGATTGAAGCATTGAGGAACGAGTTAGAAACAAGTGGTTTCTAAAAGGTTGGATGGTGATCTTCTTGCTCTAATTCAACCTGTATATCAATTCACAGTTCCCCCGTGTGCAAATATACAATCTGTTCCTAACCTATTCTGATCGCACCCAATGACCTGCTAGGGGTCCCGCCTCGCGCAAACACGTCCGCGTAGTCAACGGTCAAATTTCCAACGCATCGAACTTGTCAGCGCACGCACGCTCGAGTCACGTGCGTTTTTCGCTTCGCGCGCCTTGTGCGTGACTTAGGTACTAATTATTTCACGTTAGCGTGACTCACGAGAGCACATTATTTCACATTAGCGTGACTCACGAGAGCACGATCGTCACGCCGAGACCACCCGAACCCCTTCTCACCAAAAACATCGGCATAACCAGAGTGACGGGGTCAAAGGGCAAGGGCCTTGGCCAACCCCATGGGGTCGGCCTCGGCCTCCATGGGGTGTTGGCCTTGGCCTTCCCCCCGGTTGTTCACTTCTCGTGCAAAGTCATTTTCGCGCTTTGTTCGCTTCGTACATTTCGTATGTGACTTTGGCACCTTGTTCGTCATATGGGTATGATTCACGTCGACACGCTCGTCGTAATGCAACTTCCGAATTCATCATTGCCTATCGAAACACCAACCGTCGGCGTGCCCGAAGTTCACCAAAAGGAGGAAGGTGGCCTTGGACCCCTCTCGGAGGAGTGGCCTTGGCCTTGGCCACCCCTAAGGTCGGCCTCAGCCTCCCCAGGGGGTTGGCCTTCCCCCAAAATCCCCAGCTTTGCCCCCCTTTTTTACGCACACTGTTCCGAACCATGTTTCGTGCTTTCGCAAAGCCCACCAACACGCACACACCAACCTCGTGACGTCCATCGTCCGATATCCGTGACCGTGCGTCGCTCTCGTGACCTTCGTCGCTCAAAGTTGCGCGATACTGCCGAATGACCCTTCACCGACGAACCCCGTATCATCATTCTTAACTTTGTCATTACTACATGGGCGCCTGCTGGAAGGGCGCGGGGGCGCTGAGCTGGATGGGCGCGGGGGCGCGGTGCTAGGCGGGTGCAAGGGGCAGCCCGTGACATTCTCCCCCACTAGAGCTGTTGACGCCCTCGTCAACTTCTGCATGTGGTAGGCTTCAATCTTGTCGGCGTAGGCTGATAAGTCTGCTGCTCGTTCCCAAGTGTTTTCTTCATCCATTTGTCCCTGCCACTTGACTAGGTACTCCTGATGGCGTTTGCGGGAAGCTATAATCACTCTATCATTCAAAATAGCTTCGGCAACTCGTTTTCCTGCTGCTTTGGGTTTGAGTCCTTGTCTCTTGATTTGGCCCCTGGAGGGGTCGGCTGTGTCTTCATAGAATGGCTTCAACATGCTGACGTGAAAGACGGGATGGAGCTGGCGGCTCCACCAATGAGGCGGATCAACTTTGTAAGCCATCTTGCCTATCTTCTTCACTATAGTCAGGGGTCCCTCATATTTCTGCAAAAGACGAGAGTCTCTTCCCCTTAGAAATTTGCGATCCTGTTGCAGTAGCTTAACCATAACTTTGTCGCCCACGGTAAACTCTTGAGATCTCCTGTTCTTGTCAGCGTGTTTCTTCATTCTTCTGGCTGCTTTCTCAAGGTAGGAGTGAGCTAGATCTATATTCTGCCTCCATTCTTCACTGAAGCTTATGGCCCTTGGGGATTTCCCGGCATTGGGGACGTTTACCGTGTGGGGTAGTAACGGTTGTTGTCCATTTACAATCTCAAAAGCACTCTTCCCTATCGAAGAGCTTTTGCGTGAGTTGAAACACAGCTGGGCAACATCCAGTAGCTTGACCCAATTTTTCTGTGTTGCACTGACAAAATGGCGGAGGTACTCTTCTAACATGGAATTGAACCGCTCCGTCTGACCGTCTGATTCTGGATGATAACTTGAACTCATCGAAAGTTGGGATCCGAATAACTTAAAGAGTTCAGTCCAAAAGTTTCCAGTGAAGCGGGAGTCCCGATCACTGACAATGTCTTGAGGCATTCCCCAATACTTCACCACATACTTAAAGAAAAGTTGCGCTGTGTCTTCGGCTGAGCAATACTTGGGTGTTGCGATAAAGCTCGCATACTTGCTAAACCGATCAACGACAACAAGAATTGTGCCTAAGTCTTCAACCTTCGGCAGACCAGTGATGAAATCCAATGACACACTCTCCCACGGTCTCTTGGGGACCGGCAGCGGCTGTAGTAACCCTGCCTTCTTCTTACGCTCCACCTTGTCCTGCTGACAAGTAAGGCATGTTTTCACATACTCTTGCACTTCATCCCCCATTTGGGGCCAGTAGTAACCTTGTTGAAGGAGAGCTAATGTTCTTTCTCCTCCGGCATGGCCTGCCCAAAGGGTGTCATGACATTCTCGAATCAATGTTCGTCTCAGATCATCAACTCGGGGAACGTATACCCGTCTTCCTTTGGTCATCAGCAAACCATCTTCTTGCCAAAACTGTCGAGTTTTACCGCTCTCGATCAGTTTCAGTAGTTGTTGGGCAACCGGATCCCTGGTAAGGGCCTTCTTGATCTTCTTTCCGATGTTGATGGCAACTCGGCTATCTGCTCTAACAATAGCATTCATGGCCATCAATGCTACCTGATCTAGTTCGGCTCTCCTGCTGAGGGCGTCTGCTACGCTGTTGGTTGAGCCTGTCCTGTACTCGAGCATGAAGTTGAATTCTGCCAAAAGTTCCTGCCACCTGGCCTGTTTCGAAGTGAGCTTAGATTGACTCAAGAAGTGGCTCACTGCAGTGTTGTCCGTCCGCACTATGAAGCTAGAACCAAGCAGGTAGTGCCTCCAAATTCTGAGACAGTGTACTACCGCGAGCAACTCTTTCTCATGAGTGGTGTAGCGACGTTCTGCTTCGTTGAGCTTCCTACTCTCATATGCCACCGGGTGGCCTTCTTGCATTAGAACCCCTCCTAGTGCAAAGTCAGAAGCATCTGTATGAACTTCAAAGGACTTCGACACATCAGGGAGAGCAAGTACCGGATCTTCAGACATAGCCTGCTTCATAGCCGAGAAGGCCGATTGACACTCCTTGGACCATTCCCAAACATTGCTCTTCTTCAAAAGTTCGGTTAGGGGATGGGCCATTCTCGAATAATCTCGGACAAACTTCCTATAATAGTTGGTCAATCCAAGGAAAGATCTCAGTTCTGAAACATT